>JAECUM010002256.1:0-94034 GCA_016617855.1 Megalonaias nervosa
ATTGTTACCAGTGTGACGTCATGCCACCTGTCGCTTATCGCTCTACAAACCCACAGTATACTAGTCGCTCTACAAAATTTCCATTGACGCTATACAGGTCCAGGGTGTGCTAGTCCCTCTACCCAATTTCCATTGACGCTATACAGGCCCAGAGTGAGATTTTATTTCTTGACGCTATACAGGCCCAGGGGGGGTCTGTAATGCTAATTCCCATTGACGCTACGGTAACCCCATATACTACTAACATTTACTTCATCTTCATCAGATTTTATTATTATTATTATTATTATTATTATTATTATTATTGTTATCATTATTATTCCATCCTAAATTTTCAAGCGATTACAGGTTTGAAATTGCATGATGATACATGCGTACTATATAACAAAATATACACTTTACATCATCTAAATGGCTGAATACAACTATCTCGAGGGAGGAATGGGTGGGTGTCAAAGATAGCATTTTCCTTGGCAATAGAATTGATATTACGGAAGACAACAGACTTCATGTGCTTACCGATTTGTTTTCCATTTCCACTTCACTTTAACCAAAGTAAACAAGAGAATTATCATTTAAAATGTTATCAACAGAAAAAAATGAGAAATTCAATAACATCTCATTCTTATTAGAGTACACTACTGTTTACATACTTCGATTCTATTTAAATACACAGCGCGACTCGCCAAGATCTTGTTACATTACACTAAAATGGGTTCTGTGACTATTTATATTAACGATTATTTTTCTCACCTTACCGCTGTCCTTGGTGTTGAATAAACGTAGTCCTTCAATGATTAATTTAAGTGGTGTAACATACCTTGAACAAAAGTGAACCTATTTTATCTACAACAGACAGTAAATTGTTTCGTGTTTGTCAAAGAGAAGTGAAATCTTCTTACAAATTCAGCAAGTTCCGACGTATTACATTCAGAATAAAGATAAGTACTCGAAAGCCCATTTCAAACATACATGTAAACGTTTTGTTTAATAAATACACCGGCATTGTGAGAGACACAAACGCATTCTTGGTTTGAAAAGGACAAGCTTATATCAATTATAACACGCCAGCTCGCACTTTGTTCAAGGTTATCTACAGCTTGAAAAAATTTAACTTGGTTTTTATTTATTTAATTCTTTTTATTTTGTCCCAAGGTGATTTAGAAACAGTGCTAGAGCTGCAAACAAGTGCCTTTACCGTGAAGTGCACAGCGAATACGGCAGCATTCGTTCTCGACTACAAGAATTATGAAAGACTGGTGCTCAAGAAAAATCTTCATACAGTTCATACGCTAAAAGAAGGGGTTTTGAAAAAAATAACAGTACGGGCCGCAACACCAAACGGTGCTCAAATACCTTTGTTGAAAGTGGTTCACCGTCAGTTATACGATATGGAGCGACCAAGGCAGCAAAACAATGCAAGGAAAGAAGAGATAGAAAAAGAGAAACAAACTATGTTGTCTCAAATGATTAAATTATATCTAAAAAATAAGGTACCTTTAATAGAGCCGATGCTACCAGATTCGATCCATTATAGGATAATGTCAGAAAGAAGAGCAAAAAAAATGGCATACCAAGAAAAGAAGAGAGAGGAAACGCAGAAAATCTTTTACAAAAGCAAGCGACGAGTGCCGAGAAGTATGAAACAGTTACAAAACAGTGTTGCAGAGACAGAGTTAATGAATGATAGAAGAGGAACCACGGATAATTCAAAATTAATTCGACCAAGAACAGCCATCGGGATTGAACGTTATTCCAGTTTCGATTCAATTCGAACTCGTCGTCCGGAGACGGTGGCGGGATACACACGAAGTACTTTTCATCTTACCGAAGTCGACGTCGCGGAAGAGGCAGTCACAACAAGCAACAAGGAACCACCAAATCAAGAAGGACAAGCTGAGCAAATATTCGAACAAATGGAAATGATTCAGAAAGAAAAGACAGAAACGCGTTCAAAAATCATGTGTTCAATGTCAGCAAAATCGGAAATACGGTTGGATGCGCAAAAAGCACACCTTGGAAAATCTGCCGACGAACTGTACTACATGGAAGATGAAAATGATTACTTTGATCGTGAAACTAGTGACTCACATCTGAAACGTTTAGAGCAAAGGATAAGAGAATTCTGCAGTAACGTTAGCAATGGAATATCCCATGAACCGCTCCGCGTCAACGCACTTAAGAGGTTTGAAATAGAAGTAAGTATTTTAATAACTAAAGTTTATATTGTTTATCAGGAATTTTTTTTGACACAATAGACACTTATCCAGTTTTGAAAAAGTCTTAGATTGTGAGCTTTGTATAAACTATCTTAAATTCAGGGGTGTCAAACATATTTCCAAAGTGGACTGCTCTTTTGGAGGCATGGGTTCTTTATCTATCAAATGAGTGGGGAACCGACAGGCCTGCATCAAAATTGAAATTCAAAATTAAAAAAATAGACATCTCCGTTCCTGTCTCATCGGGTCCACAGCTCTTGCAAATTCTAAGCAATATGATGCACTTATCAATTATGGACCTTTCATTTGTGTATTTATATATGTATAGTCCACTTACAGTTAGGTACATCGGTGTAAATGCGTCTTGAATGTTTGGTGAGCATCAGCAATACCCTGAATATCAAGCATGTAAGCATATTGTTAGGTGGAATATATCCCGACAAATTCTCTAATGATGGTCAAATCATCAAGTAAGTTCAATTTAGTTAATTTGGAAGAATAACCTAAATGAATGCATGTTTGTGCTATTTTTAAAGTAATAGTTACTGTATAATATTTTAAATATAACGAAACTCATTTGAATATATAAAATTTCAGGAATAAAACACAATTATTATATATGTCATAGTGAGATAATGAAAAATATAACAGTGGGAGAGAATGGTATCTCCACAGTGGCGATACAACATTCATCGCCACAGTGGCGAAATTACTTTTGGAACTATTCAATCTCTGTTTAGGAAATATATCTGCCCGTATGTACGTTACTCTAACATGTATTTCCGTATTTAGGCCTGTGTCATTTTTCTTCTTTTCGGCTCTTTCCCTCCCTCCATTCCTCTGAATTAGGATGTACAGATCTTAACACGTGTCAACCGTAGACCCACTTTTGTGTACATTTATGCAATCAATGAGTTGCCATAAAAATACCTAAAAACAGACTCAAAACAGCAAAAAAGTAAACATCAAGTATTAACCTTTTTAAAAATTAGTTTTCAACAAGAATCATGGAAATTGTCCGTGACTGAACTTAAATGATCTGGTGTTACAGTATTGTATACTTGTAATACTCTACGACAAATGGTACACATTTTGGGTGGAAAAAATCGTAATTAAATATAGTAATACAAATTTGTTAGTAACAATGTAAAGTAGTATCACAATCGTGTTGAAAACGGTGGACAAATCCAGCGCTGACTAATGTTGATTGCAAACCGAAATTAAGTGACAATCGAAAATTGGACACAGCGTCTGCTACCGAGCTAGACAGGAAGTTTTCCAAAGCCACATACAAATTTACGTTTGAATGTAGAAACCCACCCCCAACCCCACCCCACCCAGAAAGACAAAACAAATGAAAAAGCGAAAATCCTTACAGGTAAACTCACGATCATTTGAATCTTTTGTTTAAAGATGTTATGGTCTGAAGTCTGTCAGATACAACCACTCTGTTTTGTTTCGAGTTACGCCACCCCGAAAGTATCAATCCGTGCATGAAATGTGTGAAAAAATTAAAATGTCTTTCATTTCGGATGAATACAGTCATTTTTTGACAATATACACATTCTGAAGCATGATGTTTATAAATTAAGTTTGAAAACATCGCTGTCCCAAAATTATACTTCTTCTTAATGATGTAGTAATGAATGCAGCTGTTAATCGCACTGGCAGAGAATGGAGAAAACTCTTGCAAACCGACGGCTTTTGTCTTCAAAAATATACAATAACAAGAAAATCTATGTTTTTGAGTAGATATAAGGAAACATTTCACTCGCTAAGTGGAAGCATTTTGTATTGTCGCGACACTTTTTAAATATTTCCGCACGTCTACTCACTAAAACGCAGATATCTTCTATTTATTCAAGTATTTTTCTTGAACTAAAACACAAACCATTCGGGATAATAAACATCTCTTCAACGAATCTAAAATAATAGCCTGCATCCAAAAAGTGCCCACATTCCATGGGTTAATTCTACATTCCAGAAGCTAATCTTACTGGATTCATTGTCAACACCTGCATGATGTCAACGTAGTTGAAAAAGCATTCCATTATCTAATTATTCTATCCTTAGTTTTTCATATCGCCATAGTTTGCTATGTATCAGTTTCTTTTAGTGCAGTATGAACTGGTTTTTGCAGAAAAAAAAAATCACTCTGATTACAGGGTACTGAAGATGTGCCACTTCCCGGTGGGACGGTATTTGTTCAGAAGAAACCATGTTTGTATCCACCCTCTGTACAGGTCAGCCCCGATGCGCATCAGCACGTGAGGAGATTCATGATCTCTCGTGAACTTACGACGCCATTTCAAATGAGACCTAAATCTGCGCATGCGTCTACTGGAAGGAAAGGGAACATTGGAAAGTACGCATGGTAGCTTCTTTTGAATCGTCACTTGTGACCCAAACTACAGACCTAAGGAAGTGAAACACCTTCTCTATTAAATGTAATTTATGTGACACAGCCGTGAAAGTGTTTTACTAAGTATCTTTGTCAATGAAGTGGTGATAATCATGTCTTTCACAGTTCATCTTTTAACCGTACTTGCAGGCGTCATGCAGGGAAAACAAGTGACGTCACCTCATCGCATATAAGGTAGAAAGACGAGATGTTCCGTTCATCGATTGTTGAAAATTAGATAGAAAATGAAAAACGATAGGAAACTGTTTAAGATGAATCAAAAAAAGGTGTAACATGACTGGTAATAATAAGCATAATAATAAAGATTCCATATATTTTTCCATATACACATGAATTTCACGTATGCTTGAAAAGGATATAGTTATAGATGGAATGTTTTTAAAAATTGTATGTGTTTGTTTGTGTTACATAACTGAGAATATGCATTCATCTTTTTGCTTTTTGCCTGTTGCTTATACAGTATGCTACAATGTGTTCTCGTATTTTGTCAACGCCTTTCAGAAAATAACTTCAGTTTTGTAAGGATGAACATTGCAGCAAGCATCAATGAACTAATACATAAATGCTACAGATTACTAGGATTACTGATATAAATTGTTACTGTTACAAACTCTGTAGGTGAACAGTAACTTGCAGTAATTTAATCCAAGTAATATCATGACCTACATATTCAATCTTTATATGGACCTTTTGTGATAGTGTACATGCAAAAATTTAGTTTTATATTTCGGACTTGTCCTTTTTGTTTGCACTGCATAGCCACTTTTGTGCTGAGGTGCCTTACAACGCTACTACATACATGTAGTTTTGCAAGCAAACAGTGTGACCATTTTGTGTTGGTATGAACTCGTCCATATTTACAAACATGAGCAAAAATTTGGTCGTTGATCCGTCCTCTGAAGTGTGTTCTATCTAAGACACATCCTTCCCATGTTAACAAATCATCCTAAATTAGTTAAACATTAGCTGTAACAAGTTGTATACTGATGACAATTTACCCCTCCCCCAACAAAAAGCAAACAAACATGTTGTACAAGTTTATTGGTATGATATTTTTAATTTGAAACATACTGTCATATTTTGAACGTTGAGTGGTCACTAAGTACCTAATTTGTTCAGTAAAGAAAGATTTCTTAACATCACACATTGATTCCTTGAAAGACATGACCATCGCTGCTAGAGGTGCGTGGTATTACCGATATACCGGTTTACCGCGGTATTATTTTCTCCAGCGGTACGTACCAGGGTACTTTGTCACTGTACCGGTACATCGGGAGTTTCCGTCAGCAAGGAATGTACTGAAATTCCAAAGGAATCATGTTACGACTTGAATGATATTAAATCATGTTTTCATCATTCAACACAAAATAGTTCAACAAATAAACTGTCTTTTTACAAAACGGTTGTACCTGTCGCATATTAATGGTGAATATTACGAATATATTTTTATTGCATACCCACTTATTCTTATACGGTTGATATGGCGCTTGATGCCGATGTTCATTCTGTGATTCTGTATTGCATCACAAAAAATTTTCGTATCACACACCCACAATGGAACTACCTTTACAACCGGAAATATTAGAGTTAGCTAAGATTGACAACACTATTTTGGACAAAATGCTTGACACTGAGATATCATATGAAGCAGATGTTTCCAATCAATACTAAAAAAGATAGAGTGGGACAGATCAAGTACTTTGCCACTAAAATCTTGTACTGAAGGTTTAAAAATCCAGACAAAGTAAGAAAGACTTAGGATTTCGTGTCAAGATTCTAGGCATGGTTAGAAATGCCCCCATATTCGAATAAAACTTTACACCTGTTTAATTAGGCACTTAACTTGGTGCATAACTGGTGACTAATGAAACCGGATGATTTTTACCATGAACCAGATGTCCATAGTTAACAATAAAAGACAGATAAGCAGTGGCGTACTAAGGGGGTGCGAGGGGGTGACAGCTAGAAGGGGCGGTGTGTGTGTGTGTGTGTGTGTGTGTGTGTGTGTGTGTGTGTGTCATCTGGAGAGTTGAAATATCAGTACAAGTTTTCAAACCAAACAAACAAGTAAAAGTTATTTCCAATTAGCTTCTGATAGCACTGTACTGTTTAAAATTATACTTGCAAACATAATATAGGCCTATTTTTCTGTGTGTTTGCATTTTAAAATTATTTGAGCGTGTGCCAAAGGAAGGATCCGTCCCGCGTGCCAAATACTTTAGGTACGCCCCTGCAGATAAGTAACGGACACTAAATAGGGCTACATCATTTGATCTTCAGACGAGTTTGCTAATTGTCACAAATGCTACGACCTTAAACAGAAATGTTCAAGAAATCGGAGAAAAAGGAAAACACAACTTATATATTCTAAGGAGCAAGTTTAAGTGGAGGAACTTTCAGTTTGTCTATTAATTTTCTGAGGAATCAAATTTATTTAGTAAATCTGAGTATAAAACTGACAAACATTTGCGACATAAAAGTATACATATCACAGCGATCAGCAGATGTTTAGAATATTACAGAAAGTTAGAAGAAATTAGTTCTCGTTACAATGTTCCTGTTAAGATGTTTTCATTACTAGGGCACAAGCTGAGATTTGTATGTATGTTTACATTTTACATTTTTGCTACTGTTCGAATAGAAAATAAAGAAAAGAAAAATGAACAATATTGTTTAGAATTTTCTTATTTAAAAATATCCAAATAATTCTTACATATCTAGTCCGCGTTTTAGAAAGAGAATGAATCTTCGTTTTGTGCAAAATATGATTAAATTATCACCTTTAAGTTCAATGCATCAATAGTTTTCTGTAATGAAAAGATAAAAATAGCGAGTTTGAATGGATGAATTGTAAATTAATGAGCTTTCTGTTTAAAATTTAAAGTATCGAAGTACTGCTGTTCTGTGAAATCTGCACTGAATGTGTAAGTATGGTGTATGATAAAAGGGTGCTTACTGCTTTAAAACACATGCTCCATTAGAGATGCAAGAAAACATTCACTTGCCTACTTCTATAGTTTAAATCCATTCATATGTTCTATAAAACATTTTTGAAAAAATTCAAAGCTTAAGAGTAAACTACCATCTAAGCAATGCTGATAGACCGAGGACACAACTGCACAGTATATATCTAGTTACAACATGGGGATTTTTCAGAAGTGTACAATATTTTTCATAAAACTCCAACTGCTCAATTCATATTTGTAAATGTATACATTAAAAAAAAAATTGAAAAGAAAAGGGGATGTGCAATAAATACAAAACCACGTAAGTGCTTTTGTTCAAAGTCTGGCTAAATAACTCGTTTGATGCGGCCTCGACATATTCCTATTTTGCATCAAACTCGTTCTTTCTGCCCACTCGGAACAAAATACTTACGTAGCTTTGTCTATATATTTATCATCCTTTAATTACATGTTTGACAGTATCACGTATGCCAACGCAGTGATCAAAATGGAACGTTATGAAACACATTCAGGCCAGATCTAACTTTCGAAAAAACATTTGGGTTTGAAAAAAAACCCACGTCATGCTTTAGCTTTTTTACTAGCATATGCGAATGTGTTAACGATATTAAGTCCTTTATCAGGCTGCGAATCATCCTACGTTTTGTGTGCACAATTTCCAATGTTTTCTGTTTAATTCTTTCAAAAATGTATGAACCAGTTTTGATTTAAGTAAATGTGGCTATTAATATATCTGACTGTAGTACAACTACTTCATATCCTGAATCAATATGCTGTTTTAAACCATGCTTTGTTTTCCCTAAATTTTATGTTTTACTGAATCATTGCAGACTGACCTTTTGAGTTTGAGAACTTCAAGTTCTACTGTAAATTTAGTCAAATACAGTTAGCTGTTTTTACTCACATCAAATATGTAACTTATTCTTTCTAATATCATAATGTTTTAACCATTAAGCTATCGGGGTTGATGCTACTTACGTTGATGAAATCAGCATATTTTTTCACAGCACTCTAATATATGTTTGTTTTTTTATATTTTGAAACAAAAATCAATATTTTTATTCTCTTAGCTTTGAACATATGCTGATCATAACCAAAACTGTAAACAAACACATATCATCTCTTTATACTGACATTGTTACTTTCACTTTATATTAAATATTTGTATCATTTCTCTCCAAATTGTTAAATTTAATTAATGTTTGTGCCATGTTTATGTTGTGTGAAAAATTTAAAAATTTATTATGTTCTTTGCTTTGCTATTTTTCTAATTGTCTACATAGTCAAAGTGGTCTAGTAATTTTAATGATTTCCATAATATCCCATAAAGGGCTGGTCAAGTGATTTTCACATTTTATTTTTAATGTCCTTATATCCCCAGCTTGGTGCTGCTTTTCATTAACATCTAGATTATACAGAAATCATGTTTCTAAAATACAAGCCTACTGCTGTAATGTTGTTAATGGAATGCTCTGCATATAAAAATGTCTACCAATTAATAAATGTAGAAAAATTGTAATAAAGCTCCAAATGCCTAATCAGGTAATATACACATGCAAATATGCATACCAAATTTAATGTCTCCCTCAAATGCTTATTGCTAAATTATGTTAATATGGCATTGGGCAAAAAAAAAATCAGACTCCAAAAAGTTCGTAAAAACTGTGAAAGGCAGATTATATACCAACCCTCATGTTTAATAGACCTCTGTGTAGGAACTACTAGGACATAGTCGACTGGGGATTATTGACCACTTGGGCTCAATGAGGCAGACCTCTGGGCAAGTTATGCAGTGTTGAACTAAACTTATTGTGCAGAAACCATTAGTTTGTTATTAGACTTACCATGACCTATGACCTCTGATCTTGTGACTCCAGAATCTATAGGTTTCTTTATTACTCTAAGTGCAAGCCATCCACAAAATTTGGTCTAGGAACTTACTCTAAAACAAATGTTATTTTGCAACCCATTTTTCCTTCAGCCACAATGACCTTTGACCCCAAAATCAATGGGTCTGTTCCATATCTTAAGTGCAAGCCCTTCACAATCTTTGGTCAAGGTATGTGGTCTATGATGAAAAACAAAATCATTTTTCTTCTATAAGTGACAGTGACCTTGACTGCTGACCTTTTGACCCTCAAATCATTAGGCTTCTTTCTTACCCAAGAAGAGTGTCATTCACAAGCTTTGGGGTAAGTACACGGCTGAGAATTGACATTTTTTTAAAAGCAGAAACCATTTAACTTCTTTCAAAGTGACTTTGATCTTTGAACTTTGATTTTTTCCTTACCCCAAGTTCAAGCCATCCACAAAGTTTGGCTGAGGCATGGGATCTAGAACTAATATTATTGTGCACAAACCCATTGTCTTCTCTCAGTTACAGTAACCTTGATCTTTGGACCCCAAACTCAATATGCTTCTTCCTTACCCCAAGTGCAAGCAATCCACAAAGTATGGTCCAGGTATGTGTTGTGTAATTAATGTTCTTGTGCAGAAAACATTTTCTTCTTTCAGTCACAGTTACCTTGGCTCTGACTTTTTATACCACCAAAATTGACAAACTTCTGTCTAACTCAAGTTATTGTGCAGAAATGATATTGATAGGTGGATGGACAGACAGACATCTATAGTACATGTCCCTGATAATAATTATGGTAGGTGTATACAAAATATGCTAAAATGATCAGAAGATCAGGTGATTTTCACATAAAATTCAAACATATCAACCTAATTTCACTAGTCTAACATGAATAGTTTTTGCTTAATAAAGCCACAAAGGTATTTGTCCACAAAATTTAAATGAAACGTGTAAAATATTAAAAAATGCTGTAATAGTCATTTATTTATCAACCTTGAGTGGATTTTGCCTAATTGTTATAACAAGATTTTCTCAGAAGTCCTAAAGTTCACAGTGTAAATTGTTTTACAAATTCTATAGGTATTGCTGCATTAAGTTTCTTCTATGTTTATTTCCTCACATTTTGTAATGAAATCCAAAGTTCTGATGCATCAGGACTATCTTATTTATATCATTCACTACTCTGGACACAACATAACCAACAATCAACAAAGGTTATGTTGCATTTTCTGGAAATAGTTGCACTTGAGAAATAACTGGAATTTTGTAATGCAACTAACATTTCCAAAACTGGTTAGGTGCATATTTCTTTCTCATCTTACATAAAACCCCTGAGTCTGTGCACAACAAACATGTTATTTTCTGTTTAGGTATTTAATGCTGTTGAGGCTTTATTAATAGAATACATTTCTTCTCTGCCTAACAAATATGCAGGAAAAGTTTTTAAAAAAAATACAAATGATTTTCTGAGGGACTATAATAGGATGCAATAAAATCTGACAGACTCAGTTAGTGTAGTCTAATCATATAATCCACTTATTATTGTGATAGAGAGTGTAAAATTTCATGGCTCTAACTTTAATAGCTTTTGTGCTATCAGACTAACAAAGATTTGGGGCAGTAGTTAGGACATATGAATGGACAGCAGTAAAACAATATGCCACATTCTGTTATTGCAGTGGGGGTACAGAAACAAAGATGCCCTAAAGGGAAACAAGTTCTAGGAAATGGAGACAAAAGAATCAAAGTGAAAAGAAATTAAAGAAAGAAGGAGTACATTTTGAAAAGAGTGTAGTGTATTTTTAATACAATTTATAGCAATGGAAATATGGAGGGAAAAATTATGATCATCATAAACACTGCTGGTGTTGACAATGCCGATAATACATTTAACCAAACAAAACCTTTTTTTAAAATTTATTCATTCATAACCATGTTAACATCTGTATTAACCTAAACAAAATCTTACATGGATACTGCAGTGAAACACTAACTTTGCAGTGCACAGTGGCACATGTATCACACTATGTGCTATTACTCATGTAACTCTAATACAGAAATGACCGTACATTTGTCGTGTCCATCAGCAAGAAGACTCATCCAGGGTGAGGAGGAGTTGTCAGATGACAGCAAAGCCCACCTACATGCAAGCATTTAGAGAATAAGAAAATATATTTCCTTAAACTAAGAACAAATCAAATGGTTAACTGTGTGAAAAGTACATGTACATTGTATTGATTAACTATAAACCCTTTCTTATGATTTCACAAACAGGCAGTAAGCAGCAATAAATCTACCTATGTCAAGAACAAGACTGTAGCCATAGAACTGGGTATGATGAAAAATTTTGTACCACAGCATTTCTGAAGATACTGAGATATGTATCACTGTATACATCAATTAAATTAGTGACTGATTATTTAATTTTCTGGGATGGTGGCCTAAGATCTTTTTGCTTTAAATTTCCAGCTCTCAAATCACTAGATAAAATATCTTGCTCTGATTTACTGCAAAATAACACCATATTATGTACCTATATTACTAGAATCAGAAAAGAAACTAATTATCTTGAGATAAAGGAAATAAAATATTTTGACTAGAATGAAAATTGCAACCCCCCCAACTAAATGTTTAGTACCATGTAGAAGACGAATTTGCTATGTGTATTTGAACTGTTGTTTAAGTTGTAATCTAAAAACTGACTACCGGGTATAGCTTACAGCCTGTGGTGACATTAGAGAATGTGTTGATAAATACTGGAAGTACTGACACTGAAGCATACAATTTACTAGTTACACTGTTGATAAAATAGGCAGGGAAACTTCATATTGGATGTCATTATCTGGGCAAGATATCTGTTAGATTGGGCCAGTAAACGTCAAACACACTGACTCAACAGACAAGAAAATATTTAGTGAACTGGAGAAATTATGTAAAATCAAATAGAAAACAACTGCTCTCCTGACAACCTAATGATGATTATTGGTATTACAAAGGAATACTCAACACACCAACATGCACTAGAAAAAAAGCATAAAAGACATTTTTTCCATCTTTTTTTTGAAATATTTAAAAAAATTGGATTTGGATTTAATGTCTTTCAACATTCACCCTTCCTATCCTGTCATGGTTAGAATTTTCTTAATTTTTTTTTCTCTCACAGTATTTTGTTTCAACAAACAGCAATGTAGACCCAGATCTGACATTTAATCTGTTTGGATTGTAAACAGACTGAACAGTTATTGTGTTGACATTGATCTACTGGCTCATCATGTGAGAGCAGGTCAGTCCACCCTGTTTGCATCAATAGGAACAAACTCAGCCTTTCCATCAAATTCTAGAAAAAGACCTCGCCATCCTGAATTGCTCTCAAGCTTGCAGTTGTTACTGTATCATAATTAGCATTACTGACAATACAAGGATGAGTCATCAAAGTTTCTAATGATGCATCACCAAAGTTTATGATGATGTGTTACCAAAGTTTATGATGATGTGTCATCAAAGTTTATGATGACATGTCATCAAAGTTTCTGATGATGTGTCATCAAAGTTTCTGATGATGTCTCATCAAAGTTTCTGATGATGTCTCATCAAAGTTTACCATGATGTGTCATTAATAATAGCAATGTGAGCCATAGTTTGAAGCTTAAGAAACTGAATAATTTAACATTTTTTTCTTTTTTATTCAAAAGTTATTAGACTAACATTAGAAACTGAAACAGTAGGTATATCACTGATTATTGAAACGTTATCAAATTTTAACTTTGACTTGTATTTCATTTTGAAAATCTATTCTTAACAATAGCCAGATATTCATCCACCAAAAACTTACAGATCTGGGAAACAAAACTACGAATACTCCTGACTTTCTTTCAGAGAGCTGAAAAATCATTTTGATTGGCATCAGATGAGAATGTTTTGATTTTGTTTGCAGCTTGTACAATGTTCAATAAGGATATAAGACTAAAATATTTTGAACAAAATAATGGCACATATATAAATTGTCAAATGAAACTGATATTACAACATGATTATGAATTATATCACAGACAGATGATGCTATATTTACAAGTCAAAATCCGATACAATTTAATCTATTTGAAAAATGATTGAATGAGGTCCTCATCTGATGGTCACTATTCTTGTTCTCATGTACTTTAAAATGCCATGACAAAAAACTGAGGGGGACTTAGTTTTGTGTGAGTGGGATCAAGAATGCAAATATTTAGTTGTTGTAAAAATAACCATTCTTTTATATATCAAGTTTTAAAAATTTAAGACTGTGATTTGACCCTTTTTCCTTTTTGTTTTTGATATTTAAAACAACAGATTTGATACATATGCAGATTTCATGCTGATATTACTCAATGAATTAAGTGATATTTGATACAGCATGTGGGAGTGTTAGGCATTATATATAGTGTTTGTTGCCTTTCATGCATACTCATTCGACTTTACTTAATGAAAAATATTGGCAACAAATCTTCACATTTAGAAAATGCTGTCAGAGACAAAAGAAAAAAGTGATGAACTTGTCCAGTCTCATTCTTAAATTTGTAAAACTTATGTATAAAGAGAGAAGTTCCTGAGATTCTACAAGTTAAATGATTGTGGAGGCTAGCAAAAAAAATCAAGAGTCATGCAAACTAAAACCCAACGGCGACATTCAGTTACTTGTGGCTCCCATGATTTCTTGTACCTATTGCACAAATTAATATTTTTAAAATTCAAAATAAATGTTTACCATATCATCATGTTTATGTTCTTGTGTTTATGATTTCAACTGATCTCTGTTTAGTGTTTGCATGCAAGCACTTGCATGATCAAGATCTATTGTGGTTTATGTAGAAACTATTGATGGGTCCTGACTGAACCGTATCCGAGAGGAGTATATTAAATTGATCACTGATTAGCCATGAATGCAATTCCTAGAGTTTCAAAGGTCAATAACAGCTATGAGTCATGTCAAAATGTCAGGTAAGTGATTAATTAGGTAAAGTAGGGGACTAAGAAATACCATCTGCTGAGAGAAGGATTGGATGGTCTGAAACCAACTGACACAACTGAATACTAGACTTTTTCAGGTGATTACAGTGAAGCCATGCCACACAAACAGAAAGTGGGAAAAGTGGACTGGGCATGCCAAGCAACTGATTTTATTATATCTTTAATTGACATATTTTGTTGCAAGACTCTGCTCAGGTCAGAGAAACAGCTTGTATTTTGTAAGCCAAAATCTTCATCAAACGTACCTGTTCCCGTGAGAGATCAAAGTATGCTGACTGGATGACTCCTTTTATCCTGGGTGATAGTCTTTGTGTGATTTACATAGATTCAGAGACACATTGACAGGTTACAGTGAAAGTTAAAACTGAAAATTATTTGCTATGTAGAGTGCCATCTAGTGGGGCAAGGGATGGTAATCTGAGTTACTTCTCTTTGTCTAGACAGGGAGACTTTTTCAAGTATTTGAGAGGACTAGATTCTGGAGGTAGCAAAAGTAATTCCTAATGTTAATGTGACGGGTGATATATTTGACAGTGGAAGCAGAAAGTGATGTTGCCACATTTGGCTGGCACCTCAGCAAATGGAAAGGAAAAAGAAAAGAGAGAAAAGGTCCCTTCTTGCCACCTATGATTCTAGAGGTAGATGTAGGGACATACTCAGGCACCCTCTCCATGCCCATTTAGTAGGAAAATCTCAGGCACCCTCTCCATGCCCATTTAGTAAGAAAATCTCACGCACCCTCTCCATGCCCATTTAGTACGAAAATCTCAGGCACCCTCTCCATGCCCATTTAGTAAGAAAATCTCAGGCACCCTCTCCACGTCCATTTAGTAAGAAAATCTCAGGCACCCTCTCCATGCCCATTTAGTAAGAAAACTAAATATTTCATCTGCATTGGAAATACCTCCTCCCTCTGAAAAAGATGCCACTCATGGTTTCTTGGCATAGCATTTTGTGATGCATTAGAGATTAGTGGCTGTATAATTTAAGTACTGGTAATGTTTACTGAATTAATAAAATTACATTCCAGGTTTTAATCTGTAATACAAAACTACTTGCTAGTAAAACACATAGAAAAGATCAATAAAATAAAAAAATAAGGATGCATGTAAGACAAAATTAAAAAGAAAAAAAATTCATATCTCATATATTTGCCAAGATTATTAGCAAAGGATACATTAAATATTGTAAACTGAAACATTACAAAAATTCTATGAAAGACTTTTTCATTGTCTGACAATACACATGTGATTTGCATTAATTTATTTTATTGTACTGTCATGACATCCTAATATTTTGTATAGCACTGAGCAGGTGAAATCGTATATTCACTTTGCTGAAACAAGTCTAATTTCAAGACTTGTATTAAATAATGGAATGACACAATGATAAACCTTTGTTTCAGTGAAAATGAAGTTTGAGAAACCTGAAGACCTATCACACTGACTCCCTCTTCATATTGGTCAATTTGAGGTTTACTGATTAATACAACTTCTTATAAACCTATAAATTTTCTACCCCGGATAGAGCAAGAATTTTATGGTCATTTCCTCAATGTAGGAAACAATATGAACATTTTCTGATTTTGTATTACCATACTCTCAAATGAGGCTGGAACTAATTTAAACTTGAGGTTTTCTGGTTACAACAGCAACACCTATAGCAATAGAATGCCAAGAGTAGTAGGGAAAGAAGCTCTCACGGTCACTTAAATTAAGAAACTGTCATTATATGTAAAATATCTGAAAGGTCCAATCTATGATTTTGTCAATACAACAATAAAAAAAGTTATTTATTTTTTTATTTGAAGTAGATAATATAGTCCAAAAGTTTGTCTCAACCCATCACAATGAATTTGAAATTATAAATATGTCCAATTTGATAGTTTAAGTTATATATAGCAAAAATATTATGACAATACTGCAATCTGGATTGCTAGATCACATCTCATCAGCATTAAAAATCTAGATCATGACTCAATGCTTCACATTTCATAATGATCCAGATTTACTGATGATGACAACTTGATGTGATTCAGCAATCAAGATTGTAACTGTGTATATATCAAGAAAGGTCAGTAATTGAAAAATACTAATGTGTCTACAGTTTTCCACAATTTCAGTAAATTCAACATATTTGTGGCATAAAACATTTTTGCTATCTGCTTAGTGGCCATACATGTATATGTACTGTGTAACAACAGTCATACATATGCAGTGTAACAATGGCAGTGGCCATGCACAGACATGTACTGTGTGTGTGTGTGTGTGTGTGTGTGTGTGTGTGTGTGTGTGTGTGTGTGTGTGTGTGTGTGTGTGTGTGTGTGTGTGTGTGTGTGTGTGTGATTTGGATATTTAACATAGCTTTAAAAATTTTCAGTCATAATGCTACAAACGTCTGCAGTGTGGCAGTTTATAGTGATGTCTAGCACTGTGGCATCATGCTGCATGTAGCATCATGTCCCACCCAGTCACATTATCCTGATACCAGGCCGACCAGTCCTAACAATAACCTCTTAATGCTGAGTGCCAAGTGAGACAGCTCCAAGTACCATTTAGGCCACCAGAGCAGTCACATGTACTGTGTAACAACAGCCATACATATGAAGTATATCAATGGTGCGGGCCATATAAAATACCTAAAAACAGCCATACATATGCAGTGTAACATGTAACAATAGTGGGGACTAATACACATACATGTATTGCATAACAACAGCCATACATATGCAGTGTAACAATGGTGAAGGCCACATACATACATATGCTGTGTAACAACAACCATACATTAGGGGTCATGCTACCAGGCGAAGTGGGCGAAAAAGTTGTCTGAGAAGCGAAAACGACTTCACCCTCTGATTTTTCGGATGTAAAATGACTGTAGATTGCCCCCTCGCTGTAGCCAGTAAGTTCTGGCACTGTTGTAACCCAAGGCCAAATGTATTTACATGGTGTTGATACCAACCAGCTTACGGTGACAAAGAAATTCTTGCACATTCACATGCAAGTTTTAATTGTTAACTGACCATTAACCCTTTTCCGGAGCAAGATATCACTGCTTGATTTCATGAAGTTGGGCACACTGTGCTATGATGAAAATATACCAAATTCTGTTTCGAAATTTAAACATCAATATGCAAATAGTAATTTGCTTTTAAAAATATGATCGGTGAAGGGCGTTTTCTAATTTATTTCTTTTTTTAATAAATGGAGATTTTAATGGCCATATATGCGTATTTTCTGTATAAAATCAGTTTGAAACCGTAAATGAACTTGTAATGGCAGACATCGCTGCGTATATGATATACCACTTCATTAAACTGTCTGTATTCGTAAATAATTGGGCAAATAGGTTCAGGAAAATATATAATATAATGAAAACAAAGTTTAAATATTATGTGATAGGAGATTTAGCCTAAATATTTAATAATGTAGGACAGAAATATGTGACAATCTCAGTTGTGGAATTCGAAACAATGCTGCAAAGGTCAAGGTTGTTTTCTGATTACCGTAATTAATTTTCGTGAAAATACAAAAAATATATATAGTAATGAAGCAAATACTATTTAACCAATGCATATAGTTATTACCAGTAGGTAGGCAAATAATACAACCATAAATATACAGTCCTATTAATGAATTGTTGTAACGAAGCAAGAAATGAGTAGTTATATTAAGAAAAGCCCTCTTTCTAAAAATAGATGCACTCGCACTGTACAATATGAATTCTTGGATTTTCGGTTTGAGGAAAAAAGGGTTTAGTTATATATCGACTTTAGTGCTTCAGTGTGTTGTCTATGAATAGTTACAGTAATGTTTTATCGGGAACAATGAAATCAGGACGAAGAGTATGGTTTGAAGTCACTTGTGCATTTTTTCCTATGTACATGTATTAGGGGCTGTTTCAAAGAATGCGAGATAATCTTTTTGACTGCAATTTTACACAAAACTTGTAGAAAATAAAATAATTAAGTGGTACTTTATTAAGCATTTTTACCAACTTGCAGTTACAAGACTCTAATCTTGTTACTGCTATCAGTTAAAATTAATTACAATGTATAGCTTCTGATGTGCTTTTTAAGTCATATGGCCAAAACACACTGCATTTACTTCAGTTCAAACACATATACTACAAGTATGAATAGAATGGGTATGAATATAAAATTTTTTATACGCGTACAAAATATGTTGATACTAACATATAACACATATTTTTCAACTTGAAAATAAGGCATTGCTTAAAACTTTTAAAAGCATACTGAGAAATAGAGCACATCATTAAAATAAGATAATGCAGCTATCTATCTATCTATCTATATATCTATATATATATATATATATATATATATATATATATATATATCGTGTTTCTTGCTTTGGTCTCACTTCTCCCTGTTTAGCTCCCACTTCTCCCTGTTTAGCTCCCACTTCTCTCTGTTCTGACCAAAAGGAGAAGTCACTTCTCCCTAAAATTTAAGTCTAGCTTGACCCCTGCATGCATATACTGCATAACAATGTTGGTGACCATACACATGCCGTGTAACAACAGCCATACATATGTCTGATGCTGTATTATAACGGTCACGAAAATGGCCATACACATGGTGCAATCACCCTATCACCAGATCAGCTTAGATCAGCAACTGCAGTGTGTCCTTGGGTAAGGCACTTTTCTTCAGTTGCCTTGGCACTACAGAACCTACTTGTGTTGCCCAGCTGTAAAACACCCAACAAAGTAAAAACATGAGTCACTGATGCTCTACAGCCCCAAAAGAATTTCAAGAAATCCAAGATAAGAATGTTTCTTCTTTTTCACTGCTCTGTTAAAGCCATCTTTGATACTCTTAAGTAATAACAAGAGTGTCAAGATGGCTACCATGGTAGCCTTACTGGATGACAATCTGTACTATTTTCAATTAGGACTTACCAGATATAATAAGAAAAATTTCGGTGAAAACATGACATCGATCTGACCATCTATTCAAGAGGAGTAGTGATCATAGGATTTTCAAAATGGTCATTTTGGATGTCAGAGTGGCATAATTTTCATTGAGGACCAACTTAAGATAATAAGAAGTCTTCTAGTGAAAACTCAATGTTGATACCACTGTCAATTTCATCAGGAGTAATATAACAAGATTTTCAAGATGGCTGCCATTGCATTCATACTGGCGTTAGGTTGGCACCATGTTTTTTGGGACTAACTAGACATCATCAAACTTCTTCTGGTGAAAAATCCATTACATATGACTTTTGTTCACCAGGAGTAGCAATATCATGATTTTCAAGATGGCTGCCATGGTGGCCATATTGAATGTCACATCAGAACCATTTTTATTTGTGGACCAACTATATATTGTAAGAAGTCATTGGTGAAAACCCCCTGTAAATATGAGTTTCTGTTCAGGAGTCATCATTCCACTTTGTTGAAAAGTCTTTGAAACATCAGGTGCTTATGTTTAACAGCTTTTTCTGAACCATGATTATAAAAAGTTGAAAAATATACATACAAATTAATTTTTTTATTTTAATGCAGCAATTTTGATGAGGGGCTCAGAAAGTAGTTAAATGAGTAATTATCAACTTTGCTTTTAGGAATAATGATGATAATGATCATAATACATGATGATGAACTGTATTTATGGTAAGCACTAAAAAAAAGAGGTTTCTAATGGGTTTTTTTGCCGTTTGTAACTAAAGAACTTCTTGGATTTCTAATATTTTAGATTCTTCACAAAGAACTGATGATAACAGAGGTAAATATTTATTTTTAAATAAAATGATGATATTTCCATAATATGAAAATACATGCGATTTTTAATGACTATGTGAACTTCTTATAATCAGAATTTCCATCGGTTTAACTCATTTCAATCCAAAGTGTACATTTCTAAAAAGTTAACATTACATACAATCTCCTAATCCCATTATCTACTGCATACTGTAAGTATCCCATTATCTGTGGCATACTGACAGCTGATGACTTATTTAGTACATAATACTGTATTGTGTACAACAGTTTTACATGCTGTAATGTTGAGCAGATTATAGAATGTGACATGGCCCCACTTTTATAACTTCCCAATTTCAAGTCAAAACTCATGTATACTCAAGTTGAGATTGGTTTGGTTTGGTAAAGCAATGCAGGGAGGTCATTTAATTCCAAGGCAATTAGAGTAAAGTGAAGTAAAATGTCCTGCCCAGAAAGACATTATGGTAGTCGACCTGGGCTAATCCAATATTAGGTAGGATTTGAAGTTGTCCCTTTCTGGAAGCAAGGTCTGGCATGCTAACCACTGAACAATGAAGCTGTCTGTCAGTTTTTCCAGCACATCCTAGACCTTCATATGATTGTCTTGAACCCTAAGTGTTTTATGATTGTGCATCATGTAGACCTCAAATAACTACCCTGGAACCTCAGTTTCTGAAACTGCAAATTCTGAGATACATTTTCCCTGGCAGGTAATTAGAACCAAAATCCTTTGTAGGGCTGACTCTACTAGCTAAAAATAATTTCCAGGAATTCAAGATAAGACCATTTCTTTACTTTAACTGCTGAGAGTTAAAACCATATCTGTTCAGCAATAACAAGATTTTTAAAGTTGCTGCTGTGGTGGACATAACGAATATCTGATTGGCACAATTTTTATTTAAGACCAACCAGATGTCATATGAACTATTTTAGTCAAAACCCAATGTTGACATGACCATCCATTTTGGAGTAGCAATAAGAAGATTTTCAAGATGGCTGCTGTGATTGCCATACTGGGCATCAGATTGGCTCTATTTTCATTGAAGACTTACAATACATCGTAAGCCATAAGAAGTCTTCTGGTAAAAACCTGATGTCTCTATGACTTTCTGTTCAGCTGAAGTAGCAAATACAAGATAATGATGACGGCTGTTGTAGTGGCTATATTGGCAGCATTTTCATATAGGACCAACTAGACTTCAAAAAAAGTATTCTGGTAAAAACCCCATGTCAATACGAGTTTCATTCCAAATGAAGTACAAAAAACAAGATTTTAAAGATGGCCGTTATTGTGGCCATACTGGGCATCAGATTGGCATCATTTTCATTTAGGACAAACTAAGTTTTTAGTGAAAACCCTTTGTTGATATGAACATCCCTACTGGAAAAGAAGCCATTATGTTGGCCAAGCTTGATGTCCTAGAAGCATAATTTTCATTAAGGATCAACTAGACCATGGGATGAACGTGTGTGTACAGTTTCATGGCAATTCTCCAAGCAGTTTAGGAGAAGCAGTGATAACAAACTTGTATTAACAGAGTTATGGATGACAGATGATGGGCAGCAGACCATCACAAAAGCTCTTCTGGTCTATGACCATTAGAGTTATAAAAGAACCAAGTTGGCAAAAAAGATAACTGAATAAACAGAAATAAAGAAACTTTATCTTCAAAAAATGTAAAACATACTATTTAACTGTCATAAATAATAGAAATACATGTACTTACACTCAAGATTAACTATACCAAAGTTTTACTGGTTTAACCTTAATGTCAAGATTTTTGCACCTCCCTAATGGACTTGTTCTTTCCTTACCTTAAGTCCCAATTTTCCCATCAGAATCCATAATTTCTGGAGAATGAGGGTCCTGGACTCTCAGTGCCACAGGTCTATAAAGAGTTTTGAAGCCACTATCCTGATATAAGCTTACATACCAAATATAATCAGAAATGTGTCCCCATCAGTGTTCATCTCATTATTATGCATGGATGTGTCTCAAAATCAAACTCATCTGCGACCTTCATCATATATGCTTACATACCAAATCTGATCAAAATCTTATAATGAATATGACCTCTAGCATTAAAAAGCCCATGATTCTGTACAGTAACTCTGGCAGTGTTCACAAGCCCATGATTCTGTACATATGGGTAACTCTGGCAGTGTTCACATGCCCATGATTCTGTACATATGAGAAACTCTGGCATTGCCTCTTCTTATAGGCAGGTCTCTGATCCTGGTTTGTTGTTCCCATGTTGTTTTGAAATTTGTTGATTCTAAATTATTGGAATGTTGAAAAATTGGTGAAAATGCACAGAAATTATGGCAATGATCATCAAACAAAGCCAAATCCTTGGTTTCCTTCATTGATGGCAATAAGAAGGCTTCGATGAAACTGTTCTATACTGTCATAGTCTGGTAAGCAAAGGTTGTTGAAACTGAAATAAAATTAAATTCAGTATAAATTGTTCAAACATCCAATAACTTAATACTTATTTCACATATACACAATTCCCTCTCCCCATGTGCATTCATACACACACACATGTATGTTGTGGGTGTATCGGATAAGATAGCTCAAGCAGTAGAGTGCCCATCTCAGTGGTTCCAGGTTTGAGCCTTGATCCATCTGCGAATTTTCCTCTTTGACATTTGGTGGCAGTGGTGGGATCATGCAAGGTCATTAAACATTATTTGTATAGATTTCATACTGCTAACATTTTCTCTGCTATGAATCAGAACACTTTATTGCTGTTTGAAACACTGATTTTCTGATACTACCTGCTACTGCCACATTTGCTTAGATGCTTGACTCATGAACACCTAAAACTAAATACATCCAAATTTTACTTTCTGAGAGAGCACTACTCACCATATCAATGATTACAAATGTTACTGTTTAAGAGCCCTAATCACCATGTCAAAGCATCCAAGTTTTACTGTTTGAGAAAGCACTACTCACCATGTCAAAGCATCCAAGTTTTACTGTTTGAGAGAGAACTACTCACTATGTCAATACATCCAAGTTTTACTGTTTAGAGAACATTACTCACCATGTCAATACATCCAAGTTTTACTGTTCAAGACAGTACTACTCCCCATGTCAAAACATTTAAGTGTTACTGTTAGAGAGAGCACTACTCACCATGTCAGAGCATCCAAATGTTGTTTGAGAGAGCACTACTCACCATGTCAAAGCATCCAAATGTTAGTGTTTGAGAGAGCACTACTTGCCATGTCAAAGCATCCAAGTTTTACTGTTTGAGAGAGCACTAATCACAGTGTCAAACAATCAATTTAGCTGTTTGAGAGAGCACTACTCACCATGTCAAAGCATTCAAGTTTTACTGTTTGAGAGAGCACTACTCACCATGTCATAGCATTCAATTTTTACTGTTTGCTAGAGCACTACTCATCATGTCAAAGCATTCAAGTTTTACTGTTTAAGAGAGCACTACTCACCTCATCAAAGCATTTAAGTTTTACTGTTTAAGAAAGCACTACTCACCATGTTAAAGCATTCAAGTTTTACTGTTTAACAGAGCACTAATCATGTCAATGCATTCAAGTTTTACTGTTTAAAAGAGCACTAATCACCATGTCAAAGCATTCAAGTTTTACTATTTATGAGAGCACTACTCACCATGTCAAAGCATTCAAGTTTCAATGTGTATAGAGTGCACTACTCACCATGTTAAATCATTCAAGTTTTACTGTTTATGAGAGCTCTACTCACCATGTCAAAGCATTCAAGTGTCACTGTTTAAGTGAGCACTACTCACCATGTCAAAGCATTCAAGTTTCACTGTTTAAGAAAGCACTACTCACCATGTCAAAGCATTCAAGTTTTATTGTTTAAGAGAGCACTAATCACCATGTCAAAGCATTCAAGTTTTTACTGTTTAAAAGAGCACTAAACACCATGTCAAAGCATTACTAATGTTATGAATGAAAACTGTAACCTTTAGTCAAAGTTAGCAGATGAGATTTACCATACATTTCCATAAAATAAACATGTTGGATGATGTGCAGCATTGCGCGAAGCTTAGTACCTTGGAGATACACCCATTTCGGTTTCTTCTGCAATAAGTTTCTTATGGCCACATGTAGCATTGGTCACTTGAACGGGATAGAACTGAAGTGTTCAACATACAGCAATAACCTGCCATCCCAAGCATTACAGTGCATAGAGATTATTTATGCAAACATATCTGATAGATTCCTGGAAAATGAGATCTGTAATGCATTCACTGTGTTTGAGCCAAATGGAAAAGGAGTGGGGGATTATCAAGTACATAATGTGCAACAAATACAGAGGACTGTCAGTAGCTGAATTACTGACAAAGCAAGTTTGAATGAAAGAACAGAAGCCAGACATGATTTCAGTTGATAGAAATTTACATACAGCATCAAGTGGAAGTGTGAGTACATATTTTCATATCAGAACTTGATCAAGACAAAACTGCAGTGCAGGCTGAGTGCTAACACTTGACCAATTTATGAGACTAAATCTTGCTGGTGTTGATATGAAAGACTTTGATCCATTGCCGGCAGTCAGGAAGTGGAAGGAAAACTGAAACAGTCAATCAATATCAACAAAAAGGAAGATAATGTTTTCACACAGTTGATGAATTTAAAAGAGTGGATTTACCATACTGCAAATGATGCAATGTCATGAACAGTGACATAATACTGTCTAAATACATTTTGTTAAAGAAAACAAAAACTTTTGTCAAAATTAGTAGTAATCATAGGGATAAACTTATGGTTTACTGCAATCACATGACATGATGAGATCTGTGGAGGGGTATGAAATAAGAAGTTCACCAAAATTTCCAGTTCCATTTGAGAAAATATGTTGCACACAGTTATCCCTTTTTATAACATGCAGTGGGGATCCATAACTACCATGCTGGGGTTGAGGGGTTGGCTGATATATGAGGTTTTTATGGTACACATTTTGTATGATATTTCAATCACTCACCACTCAACTCATCAATAGCTATGACTTTGATGAAAATCAGTCCAAAAAAATGTTAAAAACTTTAAATATAATAATAATAAAAAAAAGTCTATAATGGCATGAAAATCTAATCAATTCATACGTAAAACAATGCCTCTCAAAAATTTCATTATTCTCAGATAAGTGATTTGTTTGCAATCTTGCTAACAAGTTTCTCTTTGGATGGGCAGTAGCAAGCATGATAAATGGACAGAACAAATTTCATCACTGCACACAGTGGAGACCTAAAAAAAAATGTCTTTCCTGGAATGCCATGTATTTTGTACAATGTATGCTATGATGTCAAATTAACATATCTGAACTGCAAAATCTAACACAAAACTGTAATAAAAAAAAACATGTTGATGCTGCTGCTACCACTGTGGCAACTCAGACCTGACAACCCCGACGAGTCCATCTCAGTAAGGCAGCTGATTTTTTTCCGTAAGTTTGACCAGTTTTCAGTAAGGTGTAACAAAATATCAATAACTGCTATTGTAAAGCTGGAAAACAAAAGTTTGATGCAGCGATGATAACATTATGTTCAACTGAAAAGTTTGTAAAGTATGTGTAGACCTTATTACCACTAGTACAGTTACACAAACTTTAGTTCCAAACCCTATGCAACTCAATGGCTTGTTGCTATCTCTCAACTTGACATAATTCTTGGAAATTCTTTTTCCATTTCATATGACAACAGCAATCATATCTCCCACCACGAGACATACTCAAATTGGCACGTGATGTCCAATAAACGTAACTGTGTCCTTTCCATCTTTTATTCACAAGAATCTGATATTCCTTTTTATTCTTCGGTGTTGATTATTAACACTTTTCTAGAGGCTTATTTTCCCTTTCATCTTAAACATGCATCACTTTTGGGACGCAATTTTTAAAAAATTCTATAATTAACAGTTTGATCATGTAGAAGCTTTGCATGAACAAATAGGTGCAGTTTAAAGCATCTGGGGTGCTGCTGTAAAGTTAGTCTGGTTCCCTAACTAATTTCACTAATTCTAATATGAAACCTGAATCCAAATAAAACACAGATGAACCAATTATCCAGATTTTTTGGCAACGATAATTTTTCCATAGTTTTTGCTTGTATGCTGTTAAGTCCGTATTTTAAGGGTAATTTTCGTAAGACTTATGGTAAAATCTTAAGAGTTGGCAGGTCTGGCAACTGGAAAAATGTGACCTATATCTCTGACATCATCTGCTAAAAACATGTGCCTGACAGCAATCATGTACAAAATACAATTTATGATATAAAGAGAAGGCTTACCAGGTATGGGCTGTAGGTAAGGTGTTGAATGTGTACGACGGAGAGATCTGGAATTTGGGGGTCAGCTCTGCAAAGCCTCCTGGTGGCAGCTGTGAGCATCCAGTTGTAAACTGAATCAACCGGGCCATCTGCTCATCTGTAAAACTGTCAATTATAATCCAGAACCAGTCTAGTACCTGTGGGAAGAAAATAAAAAAAAAGCTATAACTGTATTGTAGTACAAGTCCTAACAGTCATGCTAGAACAAGACAATTTTCTGAACATATGCATTGAAAAACATGATCTCTGGAATTTACCAGAAAATAGCTGTTTAACTTCTGAATAAGCCTGTAACATTTACATGTCTAAATGGCTTAGTTTAGTTTACTGTCTAAAACACATTTACAAAATTAGTTACCATGTAAAAAAACATGAATGTGACTGTTGGTTACATAGGAACTACCCTTTCCAATTAAATTATACATTTCCACATTTCTGCTTAAGACTAGAATTTCATGATTATTTTCAAAGAAAGGATGACTTTCGCATCTAAATTTGGCATAGTTAAGAAAAAGTCAAAGCTGAGAGGGGCTGCTTGTGGCACATACTACAAATCAGCATAAGTTACCTCCCTTACTGACAAAAAAATTCTAAAAACCACATACTTAACTTTTAAAAAACATGTTAATAGAACCTTTGATGCATAACATTTTATTTTAAAGAAACACAAGATTACAAACTTACAGTCACTTTAAATGCTAAATATGCATCCTATCACATGTACATCAAGTTGCATTATAGATATTTTTTATCTTTTACATATATGTAGCACAACCAAATATAGCGATGATGCTAAAAATGTTTCATCAGATTTATTCAACAAAGATGTGAAGAATCATAGATATACCTTCTCAATTACTTCAAAATAACACGTAAATCTGAAATGACCAAGATCAGCAAGCAACATGCAAAGGGAACCATTACTGAATAATGCTTTCTAGTCTATGTCCAGCAGGTGGTAAAAATATTGGGAGTCATACCAAAGTCTTATAAAAATGGTACTAACAGCTGCCCCGCTGTTGTCAGGATAATGTGACTGGGTGTGACATGATGCAACATGTCTGTTGCGTGATGCCTGAGTGCTAGACATCACTATAAACTGCCACACTGCAGACATCATAGCGATATGACTAAAATTGTTAAAGCTACATTAAAAATCTAAATCACACACACACACCGAAGCTCTGCTGGGTGGAAATAATTTAAGGAATTCAAGATAAGACCATTTCTTCCCCTTAATTGTCAAGTGTTGAAACCATCTATGAACTTCAGCAATAACATGATTTTCAAAATTAGCTGCTGTGGTATACATACTGGATGTCAACTTGGCACCATTTTCATTTAGGACAAAGTAGACATTATTTGAAATGTTTTGGCGAAAACCCCATGTCATATTTATCCAATCAAAGGGAGCAGTGAAAATAAAATTTTTAAGACAGCATGGCAGCCATACTGGATGTATGACCAGTACCATCTTCATTTCGGACTTGGGTGAAAAACCCATCACAATGATCATCCATTCAAGGGGACTAGTGATATCAAAATTTTTAAGACAGTCACCATGGCAGCCATACTGGATATAAAACTGACACCATTTCATATAGGACCAAAAAGGTATCATATGAAATCTATTGTTGAAAGTCCCATGTTGATATTGCTATCCATTTGAAGATCTGACTTTCCATTCAGGAGAGTATCAGTGATTACAAGGTTTTGAAGATTGCTGCCATGGGGGCCATAATGAATGTAAAATCAGCACCATTTTCATTTCAGACCAAATGAACATCATATGAAGTATTCCGGTGAAAATCCCATGTTAATATAACTTTCTGTTCAAGCAGAATTGTGATAACAAGAGTTTGAAGATGCTACCATAATGAATGTCAGATTGGCACCTTTGTGTTTAAGATCAGTATTAGGCATCATAAGAAGTCTTTTAATGAAAACCCCATGCTGATATAACTATGTATTCAGGAGAAGTAACAATAACAAGATTTTAAATATGGCTGCCATGTTGGCCATATTGGATGTCAGATCTGCATCATTTTTATGTATCACCAACTACACATTATAATAAGCTTTATTATTGAAAGCCCCATGTTGATATGACCAGTCAATCAGGAGGAGTAGCAATAACAAGAATTTCAAGATGGCTGCCATGGTGGACATACTTGACTTCAGATTAGCACCATTTTCATTAAGGATCCACTAGATATATCTTTTAGTGGAAATTCCATGTTAATATGACCATCCATGTTGGTAGAGTAACAATAACAAGATTTTTTAAGATTGATGCTATATTGACATCTTTTCATTTCGCACCATGTAGACATCATAAGCAGTCTTTCAGTGAAAACCCTGTGTTTATATGATCATTCATTCAGGAGAAGTGGCAATAACATAATTTTCAAGATGGCTGTGATGACAGCTGTATTGGACATCAGATTTTATTTAAGACCAAATAAATATCATCAGAAAACTTTCAGTGAAAACCTCATACTGATATGACCATTCTTTCAGAAGGAGGAGTGATAACAAGATTTTCAAGAATGATTGCCATAATGGACTACAGACAGCACAGCACCATTTTCATTAAAGATCCACTAAATATCAAAGGAAGTCTTTTAATGGAAATCCCATGTTAATATGACCATCCATGAAGGAGTAGTGATAACAAGATTTTTAAGATGGACGACATATTGGCATCATTTTCATTTAGCACCTTGTAGACATCATAAGCAGTCTTTCAGTGAAAACCCCAATATGGTCATCCATAATTTTCAAGGTGGCAGCCATGACATCAGATTTTTATGTAAGACCAAACAGACACCAGAAGAAGACATTTAGTGAAAACTTCATACTGATACGACAATTCTTTAAAGGAAGAGAAGTAATAAAAAGATTTTCAAGAATAATGGCCATTACAGACTTCAGACTGCACAGTTTTCATTTAGTACCAACTAGATATCATAACAGGTCTTTTCAGTGAAAACCCTATGTCAATATGACCATCCATTCAAAATAAGGAGGAATAAGAAGACATTCATTATAGCTGTGATGGTGGCCATATTGGACAACAAACTGACACCAATTTTATTTAGTACCAACTAGACATCATAAGATTTTCAACAATGCCACTGTGGTGGCGATAGTGGATATCTGAGCAGCACCATTTTCATTTAGGACTAATCAAACCATGGGATGAATGTGTGTGGAAAGTTTCAACGCAAACCTGCAAGTACTTCAGGAGGAGTAACAATAACAAACTTGTGCTAATGGAGAAACGGATGTGAGACAATGCAGGATCCCATAAGCTCTTCTGGTCTATGACTATTAGAGCCTGAAATCAGAAATATGTCCTTCGGAGTGGGAACAAGCAACTGTTGCCAGATATATGATGTGCAATGAATCTTCTTTTTTTTTATTCAGCTCACCTTTTATTTGACAGAAAAAAATAAAAATCTTGAACATTAAGTTTAATCTAAGAAACATTTAACATTGCCTAAAAATCTCCATGGCCAGATGGACACAAAAATGCAAAATAAATCATCATGTCAAACTTCTGCCAAAGTGAGCATGACAATAAAGCTGCTGGATAAAATCTATTAATTCTTGTAATGTTGCTCAAGCAACATTCTCCATGTAACTTTTACAAGCTATAGTAGTAAAGACACCTGTTTGTTGGTCATCTAACTGCCACAGATTCCATTTTATTATGAAAATGCATAAAAGTGCTGAATATGATAGATATTGAGAATGTGGGAGAAGGACCACAATTTATATGTAAGCCCTTAAATATTGGTTAAATTAACTTAAGAAGTCATCATTGAAATCTGTAAGAACATATCAAAGGTGTGACTGAGCAATGAGGGTGTTGGGGTAACATTAAATAAGGTGAAATGGGGCTAACAAGGTGTAGAAGGATCAGTACAGCAAATAGAAAGTTGTTGGGATCCTTACAGCTTATTGGCTTGGAAAAAATGCTGCCAAGGGATCAATGGTATAAAGTTGCACACAAAATCTGGTAGAAATCCATGGATTTCCAGCAAAGTTACATTGTGAAAACCAATGACAGACTTTATTATATGATACCAAGCTTGCAGAACTGGGTTATAATTAGAAATGTGTGCCAATGTTAGAAACTGGGAAATTTTTAAAAATATTTTGTAATGTCAGATGGTGCAAACAAACAATGTCTGACTCCGTCATAATATCTGACATTCATTAACTAGGTGATTGCCACAGGTACAGCCAAATTAGTATAAACAGTCTATTTGAGAAAACTGGTTGAATAAAAACTGAAGACCAAACCAGATTCCAGTTAACTTAAGACCAGTGATTTTTGTACATAAATTAAAAAGCATATTAAATGATAGTTAAGCAAACACTGCTATATCCTAAACAGCTCTATCATGCAGGCATTTATTATCATTTTCTCTCTATCATGCTGGCATTTATTTTCATTTTCTCTCTATCATGCACACATTTATTTTCATTTTCTCTCTATCATGCAGGCATTTATTTTCATTTTCTCTCTATCATGCAGGCATTTCTTTTCATTTTTCTCTCTATCATGCAGGCATTTTCATTTTCTCTCTATCATGCAGGCATTTATTTTCATTTTCTCTCTATCATGAGGCATTTATTTTCATTTTCTCTAAGTCCAACATGATGTAATTCATCTTCTGGAAAGATTCACTTCTTTGTAAAACACAATTGTGTCATAAAACATAAATGGTTGCCACAACTTATCTAGTTTCACAATCATTCGTTCACATGCCTTTCTTAATAACAATTTCTATAAGAATTTGTAATGCAATATGATGTTCATTTTCACTGAATTTTTGAGGCTGAAGAAGGATTAAGGTGAGCCATCAAGCTTGATTCCAAATCCTGTGATTCTTGGTTGCAAAACTTTATATGAACATTTATGTAAATAAATATTGTTAAAACTAAGCAGTAGTTGGATCAAAATTAAGATATCTAAAATAGGTTGAAATGTACCAAGCATAAATTTGCTAAACTCTGGACAAAACAAAATCCCAAGGGGCACAAAATCATATTGTGCTGCATAAAATTTTTTTTTACATACACTTCTCCCTCGATAACTCATGCACAATGCAGTCCAAAACAAAGACTGCACTATAAGCAAGGGTGCGAGTTACTGCGAGACCTCTGAAAAAAAACCATTATTGAAAAAGATAGTTCCAAGATCAACAACTACATCAACAAGAACAAGAGTAACCCTTGGTTCTGAAAGACTTGCATGGACACAGGTAATAATATAAATATGAATATAATAATATAAATATCAATAACATCCTTATATTAATTTCATACCCTCCTGAATGTTGGAGAAGATCCAGCAAAAGTGTAGTTGTTCTTCAAATCTGCTACACTGTATTTCATGGTTCCACACAGCAGCAGCTGTAGAAAAGAGGATTATTTCCACTATATATTTACAAGTTGACTGACTATTCATAAGGCCCTCTCCCCCAAATATGTGTTTCCTATTGCACTGGTTTAAAATTAAGGTAGGTATGTATTTTTTTTTAAAAAACATTTTATATATTATAATGATTAGTATATATAATGTACTAAGTGCTTCAAGTACTAGGTTAAGCCAGCTCAATTAGATGCACCAATCAATTTTGGGAATTTTTAAAAATTCTTTTTTTTAACAATCAATTTTGGGAATTGTAAAAAAACGTTCTTCAGTTAAATTTTTATTTTAATCCTGGAGGAAAAAAGTGCATTGGTCGACATTGAAAAATAGGGATGGTTGGCTGACTGGAAACATATTTTTCTTGGCTTAAAATAGGTCAGAAATTATTGCTCATTAGTGGTATTCCATGCACTAGCAGTATACTAGAATGCATGTTGAAACTTTCACCTTTATTTGATCATGAACCTTTCTATTTTTAATTTTGGTAATGTTACAATAGTAGAATACTCCAAATTTGACTATACAAATAAAATATATATATTAAAGAGCCTCGTTAATCCAGACACTTTCGTTCCCAGTGAATATGTCCGGATTAATGAGTTTTCTGGATAATTGAATCATGCACATTTTTATTTTATGATGTCATCATACCGTATACCTGTACATGTATATTCAATAATGGTTGAAATAAATTAATGAATACATCTACTGACTTGTGTTTATTTCACATTATTATAACATGTGGTTGTACATACATGTACAGTAAATATAACATACATGTACAGTAAATATAAGTTTAAACAATTAACACATTGAACACATCAACTATGTACATGTACATGTATGTACTGTACCTACATTTATTATGTCAATTTCCTGAAGAAATCTGTAACCTTTGTTTGTAAAAAGTACAACAAATACAAACTGATATCTAGCAGTTAAATGTGTTATGGTAAACTAATAAAATGCAGTAATTTTTATAAGTCGTATTTTACAGCTGTTATAACTGTTAATAACTTGATAATTGACGTCCCCATTTTATTCTGAAATGAAGCCCTATACTGTCCACAGTTTAAATCAATCAACTGTATTTGTACAGCCATCAATAAACTGTGATTGTTACATACAAATGGTAAACAACAAAGAGGCTTAATGACACACTTGATTTATTAACCATATGTTATGTCAAAAGCGTGGACGATTTGATCCCAGTGTGTTTATTTAATTATTAACACCCCCATCGGTGACTAACTAAAACAGACATTGTTTATACAATTGCTGGTTACAATATGGTCACCCTACTTAGTTTTTCCACACACATGATCACATGATTAATTGATAACTTTAACATACCACTAGAATTTGACCAATCAGAGATTCATACACTGACACACCTCCAAATTTGTGAAGGTGAATCTGTGATATCTGACTGACTGTTTTTTCATATATGATATTTTGAATTTTCTTATTTTTGGACAGATTATTTCCAGATTATTGAGACAAGTTTTAAAGTAATTTTACACTTTGGTCCCCGATTTTGATTTCCAGATCTGGAACATGGATTTCTTAATGGAACAAATTATGTTTAGGAATTCCATTCCCATTGAATTATGTCCTGATAGCAAGGTCTCTGGATAAAGTTTGTCTGGATTAACGAGGCTCCTCTGTATACAATTGAAAGTGCATGAAAAGTCTGCTGGTTTAAGAGTCTGAGTTGAATTTTAATTAAGGCTGTAGCCTACTGGAAATTTAAATCTGTGGTTGCGTAGGCAATGCATGTATGTTACATTTTATTACATACCCAATTAATCTTATAGGACTGAAAACACAAACACACACACACACACACACACACACACACACACACACACACACACACACACACACACACACACACACACACACACACACACACACACACACACACACACTCTCTATTTTGGTGTTTTCACTGATGTGTACCTGTTGGTACCTATTCTTAGCGGAATCAAACTAAAGTTTTATAAATTCCAATCTGCTTTGAACTGCATTGACACAATATAGTAACACACAATTAGAAAACGTAAAAAGAAAGGATATGTAATAAATACAAAAGTACATTCACATTATTTTCCAAGTTGGGGGAAATAACTAGGTACAATATGTGCAGCACAGAACACTCATTTCCAACCATCTTATGTATAATCAAATGTGTAATACTGTAATAGAAGAAAAACACTTTCAATATTTTCACACTGTTAATAACACATTAATTTGTTAAAATGATACCAATGTCTTACTACCTACCAAAATTAAACAAAAGCCTCTCAAAAGGACTGACATTAATGGACAAAAAGAATTTGTAGGAAATCAAGAAAAGACCATTTCTTCCTTTTAACTGCCAAGTGTGTTGAAACCATCTCTGGCATTCTTCAGCAATAACAAAATTGTTAAATTAACGGCTGTGGTACACATACTGGATGTCAGCTAAGCACCATTTTCATTTAGGGCAAAGTATACATCATTAGAAGCCTTTTGGTCAAACCCCAATGATCATCCACTCAAGGAGAGCAGTGATAGCAGCCATGTTAGATGAATGACTGGCACAATTTTCATTTTGGACCAACTAGGTATCATAATAAGTCTATCAGTGAAAAACCTCATGTTAATATAGCCATCCATTTGGATGGAGCAGAGACATCAATATTTTCAAGATATGACTTTTCATTCAGGAGTGGCAATAGCAATGTTTTCAAGATGGCTGATGTGGTGGCCATACTGGACATCAGATCAGCATCATTTTTATTTAACATAACTAGACATAATGAGAAGTATTTAGGTGAAAGCCCCATGTTGATACAACCATTTAAAAGGAGTAGCAATAACAAGATCTTCAAGATGGCTGTGTGTGTGAAGGTCATACTGGATGTAACCCACAGCAAATGTAAGAGGAGTTGCAATAACAAAATTTTCAATAACAAGAATTTCACAATGTCTGCCATGGTGGCCATACTGGCCCTCACATCTGCACAAAAATTTTATTTAAAATAAATTACATCATTGGAAGTCATTTGGTTAAAACCTCATGTTGAAATAACCATCCATTCAGGAGGACTAGCATTAACCAGAAGTCTTTGACTGAAATCCCCATGCTGATATGACCATCCATGAAGGAGTAGTGATAACAAGATTTTCAAGACGGCCAATGTGGCAGCCATATTGGATGTCAGATTGGCACCATTTTCATTAGGAACAATTAGACAGCATAAGAAGTCATTTAGTTAAAACCAAATGTTGATATGACCATTCATTCAGGAGAAGCAATGACATGTTTATTAAACAGATGGCTGCCATAACAGCCATATTTAATATTCAAGCAGCCAACTTTTCATTGAGGATCAACTGGACAATGGGTTTCATGGTAATCCTGCATGTAACAGTTAAGGAAGAGTAGTGATAACACACTTGTGCTAGCAACAAAAAGACAATGGACAGAAGACAGAAGTTCTTCTGGTCTATAACCAGAACAGCTAAAAACAAACAAAGACATAAACAATGGAAATGAAATGAACTTTCAGTTACGTACCTCCAGTTCATTCTCATCAAAGATACTGAGAAGGTTGTCAGGAATGAGCTCATTCAGTCCCTTAAGGAAGCCATCAATCTCCTCACGTACACTGTTGGCCAGCCTGTGTTGTGCCAGAAGGTCTAAATAATGTAGCTTATTTTCATTAGTGACTGGTATTTTTGAACCATTTGGGATTAAATCAACCACCTGGATGAAAAGGAAAGTATCAGTTACTAAAAGCATCAATAAATGAAGCAAGACTCGAGCTGTTCTAAGTGATGCATGCAAACATGCAGAGATATTTTTCTGTATTGATTAGGTGTGTGGCCATAATATCTGGAATAAAATTAGTTTATTAAGAAAATAAATGCTAATGAGTGCTAAAATTGGAATTTTTCAGCAATATAAAATATAGTACACCCTTTTAAAACAGTGAAGCTAAGATTATCCCCCCATATGATTAAAATTGGTGACGCATTATTTTACTTTTTATTGAACTGTATTAGCATTTTAAAATTTGAGTACTAGTGGCTTGATCTGATGGTGGACCAACATCATTTATACCAGCCTGCTGGATCTGAACCCTTAAACTGAAATCTGATCCAATTTATTTGGGTGGTTTGTGAGGATATAAAAACCAAATTCTGACTGATGAAGGACAAAGTATGACAAACAATACATACACTATGCCTTGCAGCCTGGTACCGTATATACTCCCTGTAAGCCATATCCGTCTGCTAACTGCACATACCCAGATCTGCCATTGCATAATGTGCCATCAGATCTAGGTCTGTGCAGTTTGTTAATAATGATCAGTAGAACAAACAACAAAGACTCTGAGTTTCTGGTGCATAAGATAACAGATCTGCGTGTATGTTGTTTGCAGCTGGACCCAACTTATAAGTGAGTAAACATGGGAAGTTAGAAATGAAGCAAACAATGACTCGTGTGTGTGTGTGTGTGTGTGCGTGTGCGTGCATGTGAAGCATTAGTTGTAATGATCCACACAATAATTTGGGAGAAGTAGCCATAACAATGTATGACAATGGATGGATGCAAGATGACAAATGCAGGATGTCAAATACCAGCCCACAGCATATGCTACATTGCGTACCTTAGACTAGTGAAACAAGAAACCAGACCAACCCCTCCCAAAATGTTTTACCTTTAGAAGGAGACCGGAGTCACTGTACACTTCCTCTGAGAAGGAAAGTTCCATATTGTCAATGTCATTCTCTTCAATGTACTTGATCTTAGACTTATAAAGGTCTGGGTCATCTGTCTCAAAGTACTGTGAATAAATACTAAACACTATATATATATATATATATATATATATATCCCCATATACTCAACAATTATATATAAAATTTTTCTGCAGAATATTAATAGTATTTTAATTGTTGCATTTTCTGTGAAACTATTATAGCTTTACTTGCATTTTATTGATTTATTCTTTTTACTGAATATAGTGATAAGTTGAGCATTTGTGTGAATTTTCAAATTTCTTGCTGGACCAATGCTGTTAAGGATAATTATTAGTTACTGTATCGGCATATAATATTGATCAATACCATTTCGGTAAACCAAGTGATAACAAAAATGACAAAAATACTGAAAACTGAAGAATCCATAACGGGAAAATGCCCATCTAGACCACTAGTTTAATATATGTACAGTTCATAGAAAGAAGAAGCAAACAGGGTTGGATGGCACTCTGATTCCCTTGCTTTCTGCAAGACTTAGTAATCAGAGGAGTCAAGTGTCTCCATTTTGAACCATGGTAGCCAAATAAATTCATTCAGAGAGATTAGATCTATGACTAATGAAGCCTGACACTGGTCTTGGGAGTAAGAACAAATTTTTGGAGGGGTCACTTGGGACATCTGTAACAATGGGTACCCTTGACATGTGGGGAGGCCCTCCAATACTAACTGCAAGATTTATGGGTCAATGGTACAGAGTCAATCCCATTCCATGGCCAAATGTTGGAGTCTTCCCCACCACCAAAATGTCTGAAAAGGGAGGTGTGAGCATGCCTTTATTTTCTGAGATGTGGGCTGCTGGGGAGATAAACTGGATCGCATGTGAATATTGTCTTCCTGCGTCATGCCATCTGTGGCCCTTGAAAACTGAGTTTATGTCAAAGTAAGATGCCTGGAGGTGATATTCCCATTTGGCATACCTTTTGGGCAGGCATTTGAAAATATCTCCAGGACAGGATCTGAAATGTGCCAGTATGATGTAAATATAACTGGATAAAGCCAGATTTCAGGCTGAATGTGGCCCATGGGCCATAGACTTGTCCTTAGGGGTGTCTGTCCTGTTCTCTTATCTCTTCTTGGGCTCTCGGTTGTTTGGCCAGCAAGAGATTTGCTTCCTTGGCAATCTGTTTAATGACCTCTTCAAACTGACCATGAATGAGAACGTTGGACGAAAGCATCTGATCTGAAAATGGGTCTGTAATCATCTATTTTGAAGGCAGAAGCTGACAGAGAGGCATTTTTTTCCACAAAAATATTGACTCTGCTTGTGCCTGTATACATTACAGCCATATTGTTTTAAATTAAAAGTTCTCAGCTCTTAAATTCTCACAAGTAAAAAATGATTGCATACTTTAAACATTCAATAAAATTTCAGAAAGCCATTCATACCCTGTAGTGGACCCTTAGGCCAATAAGCTGAGCAAGAAAGGAGCGGGAAAAACGAGCTCTGACCAACTGTCGGTAGGACCCTCCAAGGGAAGACTCATACAAACATTTGCCAACAACTTTTCCAGCAAATTCATACATCTTAACATCACAGTCTGGAGATCTGTCTCTGTTGGGTTGAACCTGCATACAGAAAAATATATTATTAGGCCTAAGACAGCAAATTTATTCGGGACCATCTGTGCAGGACAGCATGGTGCAAGATAGAAAAGTTTTAAAATCAGATGGTTGCCCTGTAGCCATGATGGCTATCAGGCAAAAAGCAATGATAATCCAGTCTAAAATCAGCAGCCTTGAGAAGATACTAAAAATACAGCACTCCCTCATTATAACACTATCCATCGGAACCATCGAGTGTATCATCTTATACAGAAACTAGAAACTATTTTATAATGAAGTACATTATACTAGAGGTGTGCTGTATTACTGGTATAAAGAGAAACTACCTTATAATAAAGTACGTTACACGTATAATTTTATTTATACAGACTAAAATGGGATCCATGACCATGGCTGCCTTATAAAAGGAAACATTATAATGAAGGGCCCAACAGTTAGTAAGTACTGTATAAAACTGTTAACTTTTAGATTTCTCTTATAAGGATTATAATATGTGTTCAAAAACTATTCTTCTTTCTATCTCCTATTAAATGAAATATTTTAAGTTATTTTTTGAACAAAAATTATTTCCAAGTTATAAGATCATGTGGTGGCCCTCTGTGCTACTCCATTTTAACATCTTGTAACCAAGAATCAGAATTCTGGCAGCCCTATGTGCAAGCACAAGATTTGTCACAACCAGGAAAAGGAAAGTTTTAATCCTTTTAATAGATTTCCTCAACATGGAAGATACCATGTCCAAAGCGTTGTATATTTAAACTTATATATATATGAGACAGCTAATCTGTTTATCTAATTTTAAAAATATTAATTAGGACTCCGTTATAAATATTTGTTTTTACGATATATACAAATAAGAGCAATAATATTCTTCTAGTATTATACAGATCATTAACTACTGTGAAAGTCAAGTGTAACTAAGCATGATGGCCACAGAGAGTTAAACTTTTTACATCAAATCTTGTCACAAGGGCTAATGGTTTCAAACCATTTTTGTCAGTCTAACAAGCTTGCCATTGCACTGGATACTTTGTTGTTCTTTTATTTACAAGAGTTATTTCTCTTGATATGCTCTTTTTTCAGAAATTGAAAAACTGTCCATCTGATCATTTGCCACTACTATTCTAAATTTCTTGAGGTCAGTTTTTTGCTTAAGGAGTACTAATATTTGTGGGTTTCATTGTTAACAACTTGAATCCACAAATTTAAAGATAAAACAAACAGTGATTCATCAGTGAAGACAATAGGACTCTCTTCTCCAGTCCGCAAACTTAAAACTATATCAATTAGTGATCCATCACTGAAGATATCAGGACTCCTTTCTCCAGTCCACAAATTTAAAGGTATAACAATATAACAATCAGTGATCATCATCAAAGACAACAGAACTCCCTTATCCAATCCATAAAATTAAATGGTACAACAAACAGTGATCCATCAGTGAATAAAAAAAACCTCCCTTCTCCAATTAACAAATTTAAAGGGTACAATAGTGATCCATCAGTGAAGACTACAGGATTGCTTTCTCCAATCTACGAATCTGAGTATAAAAAAACCTGTTCATTTGCTGGCAAATCCACATGAACCAAAATGCAATTAAATAAATAAACTTGTGGTATTTATTTGAACAGATATTCTAGAACCAACTTGATATAATGTGAAATTTAATTAATTTATCATTTTCTAACTGACTTTCAATTACAGAATTGAAGAAACATTGCTAATTTGTTACACACATGTTTGAACCAAAGCGCCTGACATCCTCAGTAGTGTATAAATGGTCATATCAAAGAGACACAGGTGGATTTGAAAACAATTACTGAATAATTCTTTTTCAAACTGGTCAATGTCTTGTCCGTGGGATTTACAACTTGGGACAATACTTTTGTAGATATTAGCTAATACTACTAAATGATTTCACTGTTATCAATAATCAAAGCTGGTGTTGGGAGATATATCTTCCATTTTAAAAAATAAATTTACTATTAGGTTTCTTCTTATCACTTTTTTTCAGAACAAATAGAATATTCCATCAAAACAAATATCAAATTCAGATACAAAAATGAAAATCATTTTAATGATAAGGTTCCACTCACCAGACCCTGAGAATCCTCAGACAGGCGCTTGAAAAGTCCTGAATCATTGTGATCAAACAATTCTTTACATAAGAGTTCAAACCATTCTCTTCTTAATCCACCCCAGTCTAATCCTGAAAAACAGAAATACACTATATGCAATTCTGTCTGAAAGGAAGACAATTTGGTCACAGTGACATGCTTTTGCATTTTATTATATACCTATCAATTTTCTGCCCAAGAATGAGCCAGAATTTTAGCATCAAATCCCAAAAGGAGGAAAACAATATTGGTCATCTTCTGATTCCAAATTAACATACTCTCAGACAAGGCTGGAACTACATTTTCCTCAGGGTTTCTTGTTTACAACTGAATAAGCATAAATAACTATGCCATACTCTCATTTGAGATACAAATGGAAAAGAGTAGCATTCTCTTTAACGAATCTGTATCATCAAGTTCCAACAATTTCTTCAATCCCACTGTAACTAACTGCTGGTCATCCTTCCATGATGCAAATCTTGACAAATGCACAACAACTGTAAGTCCCATATGTGTCTGCTGACCACATGCAACAAAGAACTCAAGTGAGGCTAAGGCATAGTTATTCAAGCTTGTTCAATTCATGACTCGGTGCTTTGTGTCTCGTAATGATCCAGATTTTCTGACGCTGACAACTCTACATGATCTAACAAACAAGACCGCATTACTGTGATAATAACATATATGTATCAAATGTATTGTATAATTTATGAACAGACTACATAAACAACACAACTTTCTTCATCATTCATTAATTACTTCAACTTCTTCAGTGAAGACCAAGTAAGTAAACATCAGAATAAACTTTCATTGAATATTCTGTTGTTTATCTTCAGCATCAGTTTTTCAATTTTAGTACTATTTTTTTCCATTAAATATCTACCTGGTTAGAAGGTGTAACCTATTTTTTTCTACTGATCTGTACTTTGTTGAAAAGAATTGTAGTTGTTATCTATCTCATAGTTTTCAATAAGATGAATGTAAATTTTATTGAAAGAAAAGCTATCTTAAATAACATGGCTTCTGTACATCTCATCAAATAGACTGTAAACTGCTAAGGTATGCAAAATGGTCATGACATTTTTTTTCTGCTGTTGTTTTTACTGTAGAAAAATTACTTAAAACTGGAACAGGTTTTATCTATTGGTTATTAATATTTCCTGCAGTCAATGTACTTACAACCAGAATGGATTTTATCTACAAGTTATTAGTTTTTGTTGTAGCAAATGTACTTACAACTGGAATGCATTTTATCTATAAGTTATTAGTTTTTGTTGTAGCAAATGTACTTACAACTGGAACGGATTTTATCTACAGTTATTAGATTTCTTGTAGCAAATGTACTTACAAATGGAAATGTTTTATCTACTGGTTATTAATATTTCTTGCAACCACATCATCCAACATTTCTGTTAAAATTTTATAAAGTGTAGACATAAAGATTGTGCCCAATTTTTATTTTAAATTCTAAAATGATATAGTTTAAAAATATTAAGTAATTTCTATGGAAACCATGTTACAATAAAGCGGACTTGAAAGATAACTGCTTTCAAAGACACCATGTTATTTATAACCTGATACTTAATTCACAGTTCAACATTGTTATATAACATGATGACATCTATAGAAAGACCACTTGTCTGGAGAGACCATATTTTGTCGGCAGAAGGGGCGGTCTCTTAAAACAGAATGTACCTCACTAGGTAAAGGTTGATTAAAAATTCATGTACTGAATATGTATCACAATGTTTGAAGGTTCTTTATCATTCTATCATTTTTTTTGTTTTTACTTTTCCAAGAAAATGAATTTAATTTTACATTTGGAGATTCAAAGTACAGTGATAAAGACAAGTTAAATTATATCATAATTTTACCACTTCCTGGAATGTTACAAGTTCTCTGACAAGCCAAACTTACAATTTTGCAGCAGCAATATCTACAAGGGACTGCTAAAGCACTAATGCTGCTGTAATGTCAAGATACTCCATGGACATCAAGATACTCCATGTGACATCAAGACACTCCATGTGACATCAAGACACTCTATGTGATATCCACACTCCAAGTGATACCAAGCCACTAAATGTGATATCACTACAATCAATCTGTGTGATATTAAGACACTCCATGTGATATTAAGACACTCCATGTGATATCCACATACTCAATGTGATACCAAGGCACTCAATGTGATATCACTAAAGACAATGTGATATTAAGACACTCAATGTGATATCACTTAGACAATCCATTCAATTTTAAGAAATTTAATATATAAAGACACTCTATTAAATCAAGTACCATGTAAATTATGGTAAAACCTGCCTTTCATTAGCAGACACCAATGTATAGTGGTTACCTGTTTCTAATGGACGATTTTTCAGTCCTTTGAATGTTGTTCATTGACAGATTCCTTATACATCTTTCACTTTTTCTTGACAATGCTTTTTAAATGTCTTGTGTTTGAGAATTTGAGATTCTGTAAATTCATTAATTTTTATCTTGGGCATCAATTTTTGCATTTTTGCAGTTTTGTTATCAGTGACATTGGTACAAAAAGCTGGGAATTGAGGAATGGCCCTCTAATTTCACAAAAGAAGGATAATTTTTTATTGGATCCTAAAATTCATTCATCTGTAGTAACATGAAGCCCATGAAAATTTGTATACCATGAAAAATGTAAAGTTCACAGTAGCTAAAAATTATCACTGATGACTACGATGATCATTTTAAAATCCTTAAAATCCCTACCCTAATCCCTGATCTTCAATTGGGAATTTTTAAACAGCTCTTCAATATGAATTACAACACAACGGTCATGACAATACAACTAAGACTAATGGCAGTGAAACCAAGAATCAGTTCAGTACGCTTCTGCATATCCATGTTCTACTTAGCAATGTCACTCAAGTCATGGCTTACAACACTATACATGTGTAGTTGTCTCATTATGTCTAGTTAGTGTATATATAATTACAAGGTAGTAATATCAACAGTTTTCAATGAGGACTCAGGGGCAAGATTCCTGTTTAGCAAGTTTATATATATGGTTACTCAGTACTATTATCAACAGTTTGCAAGTTAGGACTTGAAAGCATGATTCCTACTGCAAAGGTATGTTCCTGGCCTTTGCTGGATATAGGCTAGATTTCATCTCATGTCTCATGGCTCTTGAGCAGCAATCTCAACAGTTTCAAAGTTATGATTCATGGGTCAGTCCCCTACCCCAGAGGCAATACCCTCTCTCTCTCTCTCTCTCTCTCTCTCTCTCTCTCTCTCTCTCTATATATATATATATATATACATTTATAATGTCTGATATACTCATGTCTTTCAAAACCTATAAATGGTTACAAGTTGGTGATCTCAGCATGGGGCAATCCTACCATCAGATCAGCCACTACATGGTGTATCCATGAATAAAGCACTTTTTACTCTAATTGCATCAGTACTAAATAATTAGCTTGTGTTGTTGTAAAACTGTCAAACTCCACAAATCCATTAAATATGTTATAGCCTTGGTCTCAATTTTGACACAAGCCATATTCAGATCAATAATTACAATATTAAAAAAATTATTTTAAATTTTTAAACATTGCTCCATCCTCATATCCCTACCCCTGGGGCAATATCAATATTTTAAAACCACTTGGTAAATGTACAGACCATTCCCCAGTCAAATCCCAAAATTTAAAGTCTGTATCCTGAACTAAATAGGAGGAGATACACTAGAATACAGATGGATGGATGGAATTAACAATGGAAAGGATGACACAATCCCCAATTTTTTTAATGTGTATGAATAATAAAGAAATTAATAAAAGAATAATGAAACTTCACATTGTCATATAATATACACTGTTAGTATGGTCAACACTCACCCTCTTCTCCTATAAATGTGACCTCAAAGTTTTTACACCAGTCCGATAAATCAAAATTCTTGGTGGCTTTGAGAGACTGAAAAGAAGATACAGGAAAAAGAGTGATCATTTTATTTTAGTACAAGCTTTGAGATTGTGACTGTTGTGGGTTAATGACAATTTTTATCACATAATAGGCTATACATTGTGGCTAGTATATCTGGTGGATGAAGAACCAGGGAAACCATGGGAAGAATGACTGACCCAAAGGGAGCTATTGGCAAGTTTTCTCACATATCCAGCTTGACTGAGCCCAAGACTTGAACCTATGCAGACAGAGGTGAGATGTCAGTGATCTGAAAAGGTAAGTGCTTTTGACCACTCAGCCACCTTCTAGAACAACATACATATACGATACACAGCATCATAATGATTTCATTATTTTAGGGTTAATAAATGAACTAGCAAGTATATAACACTAGAGTGTTATCACAAAAGCATTCATACACTAGATGGAAATGGGGATTTGATATAAAAATGTGTTGGGCCAGGATCATCTATTTCAAATAATCAAAATAAATGATTGTAAATCTTTGACAGGACAGTATCTAATTTCTGTTTTTGATAATTAATCTGAGACATGAAATCATTTTTTACCATATACTTATTAACTGAACCCCCTCAACCTGCAAAAATAAGAGATCTGCATGCCCATAGTGTGATATGGAGAGAGTCATTGTTTTAAGTTTGATACAGATTATAGCATTTTAACGATTAGTGAAAGGATGCCAATCACTTGCCTGTGCTTCAATGCCTGTATTATTATTATGTCAGACAGTATTGTTTAACCAATTTAAACTTTCGCATTAAAACCTAACTAAATCTGAATTGCATTTTGCAAACTAAATGAATACATTACAAAATGTTAGTCTAACAGGTGTAATTTTGGTCAATAAGGCAATTTTATTCTCAAGAATCGAAATTTTTTTTTAAAGTTATTTTTCTCTGATAATACTTACCTGATCACATTACCATTACTCTCTGCTATCTCCAAATACAGCCCTCTATGAAAGATGGAAAAATGTCTTACCATCCACACACAGACAGACAGAAGGACGTAACTCTTACAGGTTAACTCCCCTTTATACCTGCCAGGTGGCCACCAGTATTATGAATGTAACCAGTTTTAACTCAGGGGAAACCTTTAAAAAGATTCTTGCATTGCAGAGAAGGGTGGGAGGGATATTTAGTAATGCGATCAGGTATATATTACCAAAGAAACATAATTTACTAAGCATTCTGCTTTCACTGTCAAATATATTACCTAATCACATTACCATTAGGAGAATTTGACGAAAAGGACATGGTACTACTGTGCAAGAAGGGCCATCTGTAGAGGGTACATGTAAAAGGGGCTGAGGGGCAACAGGTCTCTCACAGCAATGAACAGGCAGAGGAGTTGTACAAACTCCCACACTAAAATAAACATGTTGGTTGATGCCTTCTCTGACATATGAAATATACTTTCAATGTGTTTGGGAGGAAAATGCACCAAATAGAGATGTGTTAGGAAATTCATACATAGATGGACAAAATGATGGGAAGGTATGAGGTCTGACTCCTCTATATTAATTATCCACCCTATACTGCAAAAGTGGGAAAGTAGGTTGTTCACCTTGCGAGCAGAAACCAAACTTTGCCAAAGTTTCTGCAGTACATTATCCAGATACACAGCCATTGCTGTGTAGGAGGACATCCTAGACTAGGATTTGATGGTCCAATTTTCTGATGAAAGCCATTGGATTTTGGAACTGGAAAGATTCATGAGTAGAAGCTCTGGAAATGCATTCTCCATTGCCTGTTTTGTGAGCAACAGCTCTCTCTGCTTCTGTAAAATGTCCGCCTTCATAGGGTCAACTGAGAGTTCTGTTATGCAGGGGGATGGTAAAAGTGGAGCGGAAAGGATGAACAAGATCAAGAGACCCTTCAAAATGACCTGTATCACCCAACGTTTTCCAGGAACAGGTTGATCAAAGTCTGGAAAAAAAATTAAGGAGCCTGGCACCCATGGGATGACAAGTCACTGATGGTTGGGGGGGGGGGGAGTGGCAGGGAGGCCTGGGGGGGGAGAAATTTTGCTTTCTCTCTGCCCTGCCTGCCTGCCTTCAAAGGTTTTAGGCATATTGCCACCTATAATTCACTTGACCATGAAAGTTCTGCTGTTGCTGAGAGCAACCCTGCAGTCTCTCTGGTGATGATTATCTCTTTTCTTATACGTTTCCTGACAGGGAGGTGCACAGATAGGAACTTGCACTGAAAACTTTTGGGGCAATGCTTATACTGCTTGCTTTCTTGCCTCTTCATTTCAACCCTGGAACAGAAGAAGATAGTCAAAAGGAAGGGAGCACTGCATAACCACACAATGTGGTTCCAGAGAAGAGGAACATAGGAATGAATCTCTTTTAATCAAATCCATGTTACAGGAGGTCATATGGACATTCACCATTATGTGGTAAGCAGCCATTTTAACCAGCATGGTGATGTGGCATACTGAATCCCAGGTATAGTCACTAGATGATGGAATGTTAGAGACGTGAGGTCAAGTAGGGAGGAACAACATTTGTATGTCCATTTCATATAGTGCGGCAGACATACTGAAGGCAGAGATATCCATGTCTAGTCTTAGTTCATCTGGATAATACTGACGTGCCACGAAAAAAGCTCTTGCATTATCAGGGTTATGAATTTTATCAAAACGATGCCTTGTAATTTCAGCAATTTTTGAAGACTGGCAAGATCCTTAATGTTGGACTGTTGTTATTGTCATATACATCCACAGAGGCCTTGACCTTATAGGTAGGACTGATTGTGGATGGCAGAGGGCATTCTAAAGGAGACAAAATCCTGTAAATTTCTTCTTCTTGATGTAGGCAAATTCTGTCCCTTCCATGGCTCGATAGGAATGCTCAGGCATGTCTGTTTCATCTCTGTCTCTGAAGGGGACTGTTTATCTCCTGTACACTCTGTGTCCAGGGGTACAATATTCCACTGGGTAATGATAACAATGTATCATTCTTCCTGTTGGACATACAGTCAACATCAGTTGCATGGAAAGTTAGGCTGGGATGTATGTCTTCAAATTTAATTCTAGTTCAATGTGTATAATAAATGGCTGGTCTAACTGGCTGGCCAATGGAATGATCTGTTGGTGTTCAACACCGACACTGTCCATAGTGTTGATAAGTGGTTGGCCAGCTGGCTGGTCAGCTCACCAGTCTGAGATGACAAAAGCTTGGCAATTAAAACTGTCCATGGACTGTCTGTCCAGCTGGACCAGTTGGTCAGCAGTGGGGACAGCAAACAGTGGATGATAAATAACTTGTGGGCTGGTCTGTTAGATGGCAATCTTGCATGCAAGGCTTTCATATTGCCAAAATCATGAACATTCAGGAAAAATGACTCGTATCCAGTTGGGCGCCACCCATATCCAGCAGGGTGCCAATCGATATTTTCATCAAACTGATTCATAAACATCTTTGATGATAATACCTGTTGGAAAATATGAATCACTTGTGACTGTAATATCTGATTGGCATGGATCAATTAGCCTGCACCCACTGCCAGTGCTGTGTTTGGTATCTTTGTTGGGGGCAGAGGTGACATCTTGACATCCCCCATAAAACTCATCTGCAATTCTGAAGTAGAGTGGAGGCTTAAAATTTCCTGCTCTGATGTTCTTAAGTAGCCCTTTAGTTGCCTATTTAAGTAGCCCTTTAGTTGCCTATTTAAAATGTTGTCTTCTGTCGATAATGCACAGCCATTAAATGTGTGTGATGATGAGCACTATGTTCATGCCACACGTCTTGTCTTTGTCCTCCACAATCTTGAACTGCTTGAACTTTTTGCAATTGTTTGACATCTCTGTAATGAAAAGAGAATAAGAAACAAACAAAATAGCAATTGTTGAAATAAAAGTGGACTTATATTTGCATATAAATTGAAATGTAATGAAATATAACAGCACACAACAACTTCACTAGTGAAAATTGCATATTATTGATCGATATCATATGGACAATAACAAATGAAATGATAAATGAAAAAATACAAATAAATTCACTGAGAATTCTGTAAAGGTTGTATGCACAATATATATCAACATTCTGACTTAATACACCATTGAAAGGAAAATGTGGATGGTTGAAACTAAATATAAATTTAGACTGATTCCAGGAGGTTACAAATGTCAGCAGCAAGTAAAACTTAAAAATGGCTATATTCAGGAAACCAGTGGCCACATCAGGCATAAAGGGAAGTTAACATGTAAGAGTTATTTCCTTTAATCTATATGTTACATGGAAGATCTATTGTCTTTCATTGAGGGCTGGATTCTAATCTAAATGTTAATGTAATCAGGTAATGTATTTGACAGAGAAATAGTGTGATACTGTAATGATATAAAACAACTTTTCATCTGTTAAATGTCCATTTTAGTGGTCCTCACATATGAATGAAAATATTAAATCTGATAAAAACACAAGAGTAAACTTATACACTGCAACCTTTCTTTGATATTATGCATGAAAATCAATTATAAATTAAAAAGCATAGCAATGTTCCAGTTCTTAAAACCAAGCTTATGTCATCTGACAAATAGCCAGCTATTGTATGACACAGTCCCAGCATAGTGATGTTATAGTACTTACAAACAAGATCATAGTTTATTTCACCAATAGTCGGCTACGGCATGTTACAGTCCTAGTATAGTAATGTTACAGTCCTAGTATAGTAATGTTACAATCCTTTGAACTAGGGTCCTACCTAATCTCACAAATGACTGCTCTGGTGGCCTAAGTGGTTAGAGCACCTCAGATGCAGGTCACGGGTTTGAACCCTGGCCGAGTCATACCAAAGACTTATAAAAATGGTACTTGCAGGCATTCAGCATTAAGAGGTTAGTGTTAGGAATGGTTGGCCTGGTGTCAGGATAATGTGATTGGGTGGGATATGATGCTACATGTCTGCAGCATGGTTGGCCTGGTGTCAGGATAATGTGATTGGGTGGGATATGATGCTACATGTCTGCAGCATGATGCCCCAGTGCTAGACACTGCTATGAACTGCCACACTGCAGACATCGTAACGATATGACTGAAAATTTTTTAAAGCTATATTACAATCTCACAAATAATCAGGCATAGCATGTCACAGTCCATGCATAGTGATGTGACAGTCCTTAGAACCAAGATCCTAGCCCATCTCACAGTAACATATAGCATGTTACAATAATAGTACAGTGATGTCACAATCCTTAGAACCAGGATCCTACCTCATCTTACAAATAGGAACAGCGCTGTAAGAGTTCAGATGGCATGATGTAAGTATTATTGAGATATATGAAGATGTGATTGAAAGACATGTGTCCATCACTTACACTGTGAAGAAGGCGGGATCTATCTATTTTGATTGACAATGAAGTATGACTGCGCTTCTGATGCAAGGTTCTCACTTCATGTTGAAAGAATGACTGTTTATCCTGGAATGTTTCTGAACCACCTGAAGGAGAAAATGAGACAAAAATGATCTGGTTACTCTGCATAAACATTGTGATTGCACTCTATATCACAAATGAACTATACTGAATAAGGGATATTCTCTATCAAGTTTTGTAAGTTCAAGACTGTTGTGTTAATATGTCATTCTATATTCAAACCAAACCATTTTACAGTCATTTCATTTATAAATTTCTGCCACAAAAAAAACTGACCATTGAACATAGGCTGGTTGATTGGGTATTGTAGAAATTATGTTCAGTTCAGCAAGTCCAAACCTGAAATCTGATATCAGTGCAGGCTCACTCCATTAAGAATTTCCACAGAATGTGGATTTACTATAGGCAAACATATGTTGAAAATATCATCATGGAGCAATTTTGTGCTGGTGTCCAAAACCTCAAATTTTCAAAAACTTTGCTATGTAACTTTGGTATTTTGCTGCTGTTGTGCTATATCCACCTCAGAGTTGAATAACTACTGTGTGTATAGAAACCAAACTGAAGCTGCTTGCCACATTTTAATTTTTATTATTAGCAGTTATACATCATAAAAACTGAGAGAAACAAACACAAATTATAATTGTTTGAACAATCCTCTTATTTTCTGTCTTTTCATTTTTTCCCCCCTCACATGTTTTGTTTGATGCTTTGTGAGGGATACCTGCAGAGGGGATGGGGGTGGGGAGGCAGCAAATTAAATTTGTTTCATGTCTGTAAGTTTTGAGACATATGATCCAGGTAACAAAACCTTTAACAATAAGTTAAGGGCCTAGAAATAAATCATTTACTTTAGCTTGTCACAAGATGTACGGTAAATACTGCACATCATATGAAGGAAATTCTAGCAAGGTTAGAAAATGACCCTATTCTCAATGTAGTCATTTTACAGCTTATAACTTGTGCAGGCATAAATGTAAAATATTCCATTTTGGGGGAATTAGGAATATGCAGTGTGTCTGTCTGTATGTGTGTGTGTGTGTGTTTAAGCTTACAGTGAGTGTTATTATATATGGAATGTGTGAAGTAAGTTGAATAATGCTACATACATGAAGTGCTTGCATCAAATATAAATATTATCTAACAAGGTTCTTGAATTACACACTTTGACTGAACACAAATTTGAAATTCTATTTATTATAATTGTGTTTCTTCATGACACTTCTAGGTGTTTATGTGATATATGTTGACAAGACCTTATTTCATTATTCTGACTTTGTATAGGCTAGTACATCAGGTATGTGTAACTTTTGGTAGAAACATTAAATAATAACAGTATGATTTGAAATATACGTGTCCAAACTCTCCACATGTGATCTGCTGATAAAAATTCATGTAGAAAATAAATCATCAAGGCAGACCAGACAATGCACTTATCAATTACCTTATATCAGCAAACTGCTGTTATTTAAACAGTCAGTCATGGGTCATACAGCACTGGAAAGTTTATTTCAAGGAGTTTTAATGGAGATTTCAAGAACTTGCAAAAGTTTTGAAGGAATTATTCATCTTATAGAAACAGATCCTTCTTCATATGTAACTTGTTCACTACAAGCATTGTATGTTAACTGATTGACCTAATTTTATCCCATTTTATTATTTATTTTTGGAAATTACATAAAGAACCAAAAATCTGAATTAAAAAAAATCATATATACTTTGTGCAGTTTTAATATTTGTATTCTCTTACAAAAATGAAAAGTGTTTGAGGCAAATTTGTTTTGAAAATTTACAGGCTTTTCAAAGATAAAGCCCAAATTTTTAATTTCAAAAGAGTTTTCAAGGTATTGATTCAAATTCAAGGATTTTTCAAGGTTGTATGAATCATGTAAGTGTATGATCATATCACAATGAGTGGATTCCTCTAGTCTTACCTATGCCAAATTGACCATAGTCATGTGGATTCCTCTAGTCTTACCTGTATCAAATTTACTGTACAGCTTAGTGGATTCCTCTAGTCTTGCCTACACTAAATTTACTGTACAGCCATTTGGATTCCTCTAGTCTTACCTTTACTAAATTTACTGTTTAACTGTTTAATTCCTATAATCTTACCTATACTAAATGTATTATACAGTTAGTCTAACCTATAATATATTGACCTGTGTGGATTCCTCTAGTCTTACCTATATTAAATTTACTGTACAACTGTGCGGATTCCTCTAGTCTTACCTATATTCCTTAGAAGGAATTTGGTGAAAGTTGCTGCAATGATATTCCTCTCTTTAGCTGCTAGAACCACTGGAGCTTGAGCACCATCATCAATTGTGAAAACAGGGGCACCAAACTGGTTATTGAAACCATTAAACTGAAACTAGATTGGTAAAGTAGTATGAAAGACCAGACTAGTAGCACACAAAATCTATGGTCTTCCAATGAACTGATGTGCTGGCAACAATTACTGTTGAATTCATGAATTCATGAAGAGTTTATTTACCATCATAGTGAAGAAAAAGAAAAAAGCACACCATTACAAGAACATACCAGTGTATCTTCCAGTGATACATTTATGATAGATAACAAGGCACATCATGATTTTCTCATTAAAACTTGTTGGCAGATTAAAAAATTATTTAGTGATATGCCTGTCCCCTACTTTAACCAAACAAATAAAAAAGGGTGGACCATCTGGGCCTGTATATACTGGTATATCTTAGAAGAAATACTATATGCATTCAAGTTTGTTTTCCTCCGACTGTTGGCTCATCTGTCTGTCTGTCTTGATGTGCCTGTCTTTCTCCCTATATATGGACCCTTAATCTAAATAATATACTGGATTTGACACTTATTCAGGGCTTGAGCATCATGAAGACCAAGAGTGCTGGGCACTTAAAAGCAGTGTTTACTCCATCTTTTGGACAGAGAGGACCCCCCAGTGCCCCCTTTGTCAAATTTATGGGGCCGTCTAATAGTGTATTAGTTATACAGTATTATTTACAACATGAAAATTAATAGTTATGTTTGAATTACTTTAAATACAACTGTACTACAGTTATATACTCTTTTTTGCAAGATATTAGTTTTATCATAGTACAGTGGCCTCTTATGCAGCAGGAAAGTGGCCTTATAAAATGGGTAGCCTATCAGGAAAGTGGCCTTATAAAATGGGTAGCCTATCAGTAAAGTGGCCTTATGAAGGGGGGACCTATCAGGAAAGTGGCCTTATAGAATGGTGGCCTATCAGAAAAGTGGCCTTATAAAATGGGTAGCCTATCTGGAAAGTGGCCTTATAAAATGGGTAGCCTATGAGGAAAGTGGCCTTATACAATGGGTAGCCTATCAGGAAAGTGGCCTTATGAAGGGGTGACCTATCAGGAAAGTGGCCTTATAGAATGGTGGCCTATCAGAAAAGTGGCCTTATAAAATGGGTAGCCTATCAGAAAAGTGGCCTTATAAAATGAGTAGCCTATGAGGAAAGTGGCCTTATGCAATGGGTAGCCTATGAGGAAAGTGGCCTTATACAATGGGTAGCCTATGAGGAAAGTGGCCTTATAAAATGGGTAACCTATCAGGAAAGTGGCCTAATAGAATGGGTAGCCTATCAGGAAATTGACCTTATAAAGGGGTGACCTATCAAGAATGTGGCCTTATAAAATTGTGGCATTTCAGAAAAGCAGCCTTATAAAATGGGTGACCTATTAGGAAAGTGGCCTTATAAAAAGGGTAGCCTATTTAGAAGGGGATCACACAGATATGGGTAATAATTACATACACAGTAGCAAAGGCATAACTAGTATTTAAATATTTAATATTTCTTTTAATAATCACATGCACACTATAGAACCAATGTGATAAAACTTATATTAATGTTACTTACAATAATAATGAAAAGTCATAATTTCCATTTTCCATCCACTCCATTTACCCATTACTACAGAATGCATGTAAACTAAGAATGTCTGACATTTTACACTTCTTTACAACAACTTATTCTGTAATTGCCAACTATACTGTTGTCAAACTAATGTATAGCTACTACACATAATGCTCTGTGTTTACATTGGAATTGAGCCTCTCACATGATTGACTATTTTTAGTTTGGTACCCTTTCAAATACATTTTTGTAATCTATGAGAAAGAAGCCATGATGGATGACAATTACCATTTTTACTGTATGGTGAATGGACATCACACTGACTTGAGCTGAACAATACCATTTCTCAGTCGTTAGCTTTTGTAACCTTGATAATTATAGGTTGTAACAAAAGCCAGTACCAGTAATTATGACATAAAGTGACATTTAAACAAACACAGTGGTATGGATAATTGGATTAAAATTACCTCTTTGTACAGAATAAAATTACCAGCATGCAGAAACAAATGTAAATGTGTTGAATATAGAAATCAACATATATTTGTCATATTTCCATCTATTCACATCAATATGTGTGAGAGGTAAATTTGATATTTTGTGCACTAATATGTTGGCTGCTAGCAATGTTAGAGGAGGGGTCATCCCAGAGAGGTTCTGCTGAACACAAACTAGTACCATGGGATTATGGGCATAAAATGCTGGTGGCCACTGGTGAGGCCAGTCAAGAAAGGGACCACTATATATATATATATATATATATATATATATATATATATATATATATATATATATATATATATATATATATATATATATATGCAGGAGGGTAAGTGTGTATATGGACAGACAGATTCATGTAATTACTGCAGCTGTTAAATGTTGCAAAAAACTTTCATCTGTTCTAGCAGTTTTTTCATTTTATTAATAAATATTTAAAACAATAAGGGTTTTTTCCTACGTTTCATCTTTTATTTATGGGTTAGGTTGTCAATGTTGCAATTTTGTTGTAGAAATGACTCCAAGAGTTAGTCATTGGAAATTTTTATTTGTTAGTTACAAACATTTCTGTTCACCCGGTCAGTCAGTATGAATTTCAATCTCACTACTGATTTTGATTGACATGGATGACTGAGGTAATGATTGACATGGATGACTGAGGTAATGATTGACATGGATAACTGAGGTAATGATTGACATAGATGACTGAGGTAATGATTGACATGGATGACTGAGGTAATGATTGACATAGATGACTGAGGTAATGATTGACATGGATGACTGAGGTAATGATTGACATGGATGACAGAGGTAATAGCAGCACAAACTCCAAAGACTGGAATGCTTTTCATGTATTTGACCTCTTCCACACTTTAAATGCTTTTGCACAATCTGAGTTTTGAACTGAAACAATGTGCATGGCATCTCATCAGTTTTGCAAGTCTGTAGGGCCCAATCTTATTTCTAGAATTTGATTTTGATATCAAAGTGTGCAGAAAATCTCCTTTAGAAAATTGCAAAGGGGATATCAGAACTAGCTCAAGTTTGGAGTTCATCCTTAAGGTACTAAAATATCATCTACAACAACAAAGGAACTGAATCTGTATGGTACATCTGCTGCACCACTAATGTTTCAATCATGTTCCATTCCATCCTAGTTATAAAGTTGTCAGGAGGAGACTTCTGGTCTTTAGGACATGGTTTGGCATAAACTTCTATCAACTTTCTGAAAAACTTTCTGAAAGTTTGTCCCGAGACAAAAATATGTATGCTTCCGAGTCCGAGTACAAAAAAAAGGCACACTCTGATTGTTCATGTATCATGGGAAATCTTCCATCAAGTTGGATGAACTTTTCCTCCACAAATCTCTTTTCAACATTATGTGCACAACTTGCCTGGAAGTCACTGCAATCTTATGACCTTTAAGTAATTTTATGACCTTTGAGTCTTGACCTGAAACTAGATATGTCTTATTAATTTATTTCATGTAAGGACCATTTATTATCAATCAAATGGCTAATCTCTGATGTGGTAATACCTAAAACTGACTGCAATAGCTATATCCAAATCTGATTTTAGATTAAGCTTTGTGAGAATGTGCATTAAGTCCAAAGGAAAGTAGGTTACAGGTACAAATTCAATTTGAGAAATTGAGTGTGAATACTTTTAGGTGATCCACCCATCTCTGCTTCTCTTGCTCTAAATAGGTTATATGTGATGACCACATGTGATCAAGTACCTCTCCGGTACTAAAGATGGCAAAGCAACCAACAGCACGTACTTCTTTGATCTTTAGTTGCTAATAATCATTCAGTTTTTATTTCCAGCTGGATATTTTAAATAAATATATATTATTATCATAGTAAATTTATGTATACATAACAAAAAATATGATTATCATAGTAATTCGATAATGATTGGTAGATCATATCAAGTTATTAAATCCAGATCATTATTAGATGTGAAGTGTCAAGTGATGACCCAGATCTTTTGATGCAGCAATCAATACTTTAGTCAACACTGTTGCTAGAGAACTGCTATTGGTTTTGACAGCATGTCCCACGAAACATATCTACCAAAAGATGATAATAAGTTTTTCATATGACTGCCATGGAAGTCATACCATTACTTGGAGAATCACCTTGGAAACAACAATGACAGACTATGTCCTAAGAATGGGTCAATACATGCACTTTCTTATTTTTTTCCACAATTTCGATAAAATTCAGTGCACTAGTTATAAATTTAGCTGCATCAAGACTTACCTATGCTAGGCACAAATCTGGACATAACCTATCCAAAAATCAGCATTTTCTCTGGAAATAAATGCATTTGAAAGAAATAACTGTAATTTTAATGCAAGTAACATCTGAATGCCGGTAACATTCTTCACAGATGAGCGATCTGTTTGAAATATCTGAGAAAATGTATTATTGTTTTTCTCAGTGGCTACAATAACATACAGTAACAGCTCACGAGTTCAATTAATGTAGTGATATCAAAGAAACACTCTGACAAGTTTGATCAAAACTGGTTGTGAATTTAGCTAAGCAGAAAATAGGTTTTCCACCTCACTGGTATGGAAGCCACACCACTGCAATGGCAGCAATCCAAGATAAATTTTGATAAATCATGTCAAACATTTCTACAAAATGGAATCAAAATTGTCACAGCCATTCTAGAGAAAAAGTTGAAAATAGGTTTTCAAAATGGTTGCTATGTAAGTCATACCATTTCTAATGGAGTCACCTCAGACATTATTCTGATAAAGTTGGATTGTAACTAGTTCAACTGTTCTAGAGAAGTAACAAAATAGGTTTTCCAAACCAGTTGCAAAGGAAGCCACACCACTGCTACAGGGGCAACCCTCAACACAATTTTAAAAGAGCATGTCCTAAGAGACATTCCTTTCAAACTTGATTAAATCGGACAAGTCAATGTGTCTAAATATTTATATTTTTAGAAATTTTGTAATCCTTCACTATCTAAATACAGACCATGCTATAACAAAGGTTGAAGTTCAACTACGAGTTATGGGGGTATCTCATTTCATAAAAGAACTATTAACTTATAGGATTCCAGCAGTAGTAAATGCTAGAAGGAGAATGAGAAGTTTGCTGATATTCACTGATAAGTAAATACTGACATACCTTTGTTGAAGGACATACTCTGTATGTATAAAGTCTTCTCCCAATAATTTTCAGAAAATATTCTTTTAATTTCAATTGCTGAAAAAGAAACAGAAAATACAAATGAAGAAAAAGCACTGAAACGGAGTGAAAATTGGTGCAAATTATGACAAAGGTTCCGCAAAATGTTGTGTCTTACTTGCAAATCATCATGTCATACCTGAAAACTATGATACGATGTACCAAGGTGTAAAGGACTTGAAATTTTATAATCATTTTACCACCACTGTAAAACTGACACCTATGTCCTGCCAACACAAGCAAGATATTAAAAGGAGGCAAAAGCAAATGCAGTGTACTATACAAGAATAATACAATTACTACATTATTTTAACTGGGATTGAAATTTTAATACAAGAATTTGTTTCATATCAAATGTATGTACAATTTACATGTCATGAGGTACATGCATCAAGTACTATGTTATATTATTCCAAGAGTTTCATAAATTTAATATCAAATGAACACATGTTTGAACTTTACTGACACTGCATTGCTTTTGAGTTTAAACTTCATACACACTGCCTTGCTCCTTGCTCTAGAATTTGAACTTAATTTACACTGCATTGCTCTAGAGTTGGAACTTCATACACACTGCATTGCTCACGAGTTGGAACTTCATACACACTGGACTGTTTTCGAGTTGGAATTTCATACACACTGCATAGCTCTAGAGTTGGAACTTGATATACACTGTATTGCTCTAAAGTTGGAACTTCATACACACTGCATTGTTCTTCAGTCAGAACTTCATATACACTACAGTGTTCTCGAGCTGAAACTTCATACACACTGCACAGTTCTTGAGTCTGAACTCATACACACTGCATTACTCCTGAGTTAGAACTTCATACACACTGCACAGTTCTTGAGTCTGAACTCATACACACTGCATTACTCCTGAGTTAGAACTCATACACACTGCATTACTTCTGAGTTAGAACTTCATACACACCACACTGCCCAAAGATGCTGCTAATTCATGTTGCTAGGTAGCATGCCACCATAAGACATACAAATTTTTTCATGATGTTACAATACTACTGAATATTAACTTTAACTGATAAAATGATTTATCCACAAACCTAAAATCTTAATTATCAAAATTTCACCTTGGAGTATATCTGCTTCTACCTTCCTAATAGCATGGAATGTTACAAAGATGTCAACAATTACTAGAGCCTGACCAAAATACATGTATATCAAAAACACATTGTGAAATTTAGATCCATGAAACAAACCAAGAAAATGGTAAGCATAAAATTACAATCTAATTTGAAAATCTCAAACAATATAAACAATAATACTGAGGCTAACGTGACATCAATCGGGAGGATGAAGACATATTTCCTGGGTAATAATTATGTACACTCACTTGCAAAGACCCAGTTTTGCCATTGCATAATACTTTGGCAGATCTGGGTTTATGCAGTTTGTTAGGACCAATCAGTATAACAAAAAAAACAGACTCTGAACTGTCAGCATATTATGTGAAAGCAGATTTGGTTCTATGCTGTCTGCAGTTGGACTTGACTTACAAGTGAGTATACATAAGAGGTGCATTGTATTACTGATACAATGGTTTATCATGGTATTTTTTTTCTATGGTATGTATCATGGTACTTTTAACTGTACCAGTACACTGGTAGCTTCTGTCAGTAAGGAATGCAAGAAAATTACTGAGGAATCTTGCTTTGACTTTAATGATATTAACAGCGTGTTTTCATTATTTATGACTAAACAGTGTAAAAAGTTAATCTTTATTTACATAATGGTTGTATCTGTCATAAATTAATGGTAACAAATGTAATTCTATTTATGGTTCTTTAATCACGTCTTTGACACCTGTCACATATGCCAACATGGTGGCCAAATGAATTGTGAATTGGATTCAGGCAAAATCCAACTTTCAGAAAGATTTTAGATTTTAAAAAAAATGACAAATACAAACACAAAGACATTATTATAACTGTCAGAACCTGGGCCTATATGGCAATGGAACATCCAGGAACAGATTATGTGGGTCACCATAACATGTAAGTAACGACCAGGTGACTGGTGATATCTGTTTTGAAACTGCAAAAAATAGATCTCTTTGCCCAGTGCTGAAAGTTGAAGGTGTAGGTAGAAGCTGTCCTGAAGCTGGTGTGATTTGCAGCTTGTTGGTGTCTGGTGCAGCAGTCCAGTATTAGCTATCACGGCAAAGATCACTGTAGTTAGTACCGGGATTTGTTTGCATAGATGGTATATCTATGACTGATCCAGACTGTCCAGTGTACCATATTAGTACTGGCTCAGTAGGTTGAGATGAGATTTGTTTGTGGTGAAGAGAGATTCTAGATATGATGCTATGAGCAAAGAAAATGCCAAAGGAAATTACAGAATGATCTTACAACATGTAATAACTGATCAATTACTTGACAGAATTCATAAACAGGGTCAAGTACTGAGTTGAATGAAAGAATTATACACCACTTGGTAGGTAATAACATGGTGCCAACAAGTTTATCATACGGTCATGTTAAATAAATGAAGAGCAAAATATTTGTCAGTGATGAAGACAGAGTGAAAATAGCTTGAGTATACTTCCCTGAGGTGAGAAAACTCCAAAGAATCACTCATTTGATGATCAAAAGGCACAAGCAAATGTAGTATTTACGAGGCCTCAAGAAAAGTATGCTTCCAAGCAAGAACAGAGGAAGTAACTGACAAGTGATAGGACTGACACCAATCAAAGCAAAGAACATTCTCCACCTAATCCAGTAGATGACTTTATAGCACTTCTGTTGCTAGAAGATGTCAAAAGATGTGGCAAATGTTTGTTTCAGCTTGGGAGGGTTAAAATGAAGAAAAAAAACCCTGATAGGTAGTGGATGTACACCCAACATATTATCAATGGTTTAACATAGCTGAAGAAATGGAATTAAAGGAAAGTAGGTCAACAATGCCATTAGGAAAACGATTACTAATTCTTGATTATGTCTTGCAGGTGAGATATAAGTAATATCATACTTACTTTAGGTGTGATATATATGAAGACTTTTTTTGGTTTACTAAGCTTTTCATGGTTACACTCCAGTAACCTGGCTTCATACCAGATGTTATGGTTGCGTTTTATGCTTTTATCTACACAGATGAGAGCATCATCTACAAAAAAATGTGAAAACAATTTAGTAGGAAAGAGCTTATATACTTTGATTTTAAAAAATAATTGAAGTCCCCTATAAATCACATTCATACTGTTTCCTAAATAACCAATTATCATTATCTTAATCACTCCAGACATTCTACCCCTCCCACCCCCAAACTTACAATATCTGTTTACAAGCAAAATACTGCATTGAAACCTGGTTTGAATGATGACAGCTATAAGGGAGACCTCCTGTCTTCAGAGACCAGATTTTTCATGCACAAATTACTTAGTTGTTAAGTGTAACAGCCTCTTCTGAGAGGCCATCTATCTTGAGATACCATCTTTTTCATTGGAAGAAGGGGTGGGCTTTCAAAACAAGTTTTATAATAATAATAATAATAATAATAATAATAATAATAACAATAACAATAATAATAATAATAATAATAATATAATAATAATAATAATAATAATAACAATAAAAATAATAATAATAATAATAATAATAATAATAATAAAAATAATAATAATAATAATTATAATAATAATAATAATAATAATAATAACAATAAAAATAAAAATAATAATAATAATAATAATAATAATAACAACAATAATAATAATGATAACAATAATAATAATAATAACAATAATAATAATAATAATAATAATAATAAAAATAATAATAATAATAATAACAATAATAATAATAATAATAATAATAAAAATAATAATAATAATAATAATAAAAATAATAATACTAATAATATATAACTGGGCAATGAAGTGTAATGCAACCAAAATATTTAGAAAAAAACTATGAGATCAAAGCATCTCTATAAAAAAATACAAAACTGTCTAGTCAGTATTATGTAAGTAGTGAGTGGCACTGAATGATTGGCAAATACTGGTACCTTTACCAAGAACTACAGGTTAATGAAACCTGCAATGATGAATTTACACATCACATTTCATGACTGTACATACAATGGTGTCAAAGAAACTGAGCTAAATACACAGACGTAATGTTCATGTATACCAAAAATATCAATGCTGCTGGAAACCAATGTCCAGTTTATGCTCAGCAAGCAAGACCAAAAATCCACCCAACTACAGATGCAATGCTATGTAATAGTGCTGTTCTGATTGATCAATCTGGTCAAGCACTGGTCAGTGAAATGACCATTTAAAAAGATTAGGATTTTGGTGGTCACTTGTGGTTAAATTCAGCTATACACCATTGCTACTATTCTGATCTTCAGGCTATTTGAAAATTAAAACTTCTTCTCACAAGGCATCATGTGGATGAATCAGTGATTTATCAAACAATCATCGTCAAGTAAGCAGAAACTAATAATCCATCATTAAGTTTTATTTAATTCTTAACACTACAGTAGCTGTCACCAATGTTACATTTCATAGGACTAGCGATATAATATTTTGTATTTTCATATTCCAACCCTATTTTGATAGTGTCTCCATTAATAATTTATATAAATATTTTTAAGTGATGGACCAGTTATTGCTCCTTAATTTTCATAACTTTTTTGGCTAAACAAGAATAACAACAAGGATATACCTGGAGCTCATGTCATTTGCTTTTCACCTGTATCAAGCTACCTAATATTTCGTGTTGAAACCTCATAATAATTAAGGAATTATTGTGCAGAAATGAAAATTTGTGGGTTGAACAATCAAGGGACATAACTAAATGATGCAGAAGAGTGAAAATCAAACTAAGTCAAGATACCATAACAATCAAGATGCATATCAAATTTGGTTGAAATCAAATAACACTAATGGAGTTTGTCTTGAAATAATAGTGGATGGTTCTGACAATCAGGGGCAGCAACTCCCCTATGATGATGCAGAATGTTGACAATTGAACTCGGCAAAGCCTCATCCACATTAAACAGTATTCCAAATTTGAAATCTTACAATATTTAAAGGTGTTATTGTGGTTAAACAAAAGTGGTTGGGTCTAAGATTAGGGGCTATAACTCTGCTTAATACTGACATTTTCACTCAGCCAAGGTTTCATCAGCATCAAGCATCATAGCAGATTTGGCTGAAATCCAATAATAATCAACTGATTTACTGTGTGGAAAGGAGAGGGGTCTGCCTGACAGTCAGGGGTGTTAACTCCACTAAACAACGACATAAATCACCGTCAATAGAACACTGCCAAGGTCCCATCAATATCTAGCAGCATACTAAATTTATTGTAAATGAAAATGGGTGGGTTCAACAATCAATGGTTAAAACTCTTCAACAATACTGCATAGTGCTGACAATCAAAATCATTCTAAGTCTCATCAATTTCAAGCCATATAGCAATTTGGTTAACATCAAGTAGTAATTAAGGAGTAATTGTATTTTGCAGTGAAGACCCCACATCAAAACGACCATTTGTTCAGGATATAGCGACAAGATTTTCAAGATGGTAGCCATAAAGAATGTCTGAGATGTGCCATTTTTATTTACGATGAACATGAATCAACAGAAGTCTTTTATTTGATATGACCATCCATTCAGTAGCAATAGTTTTAAGATTTTCGATATAGGTGCCATATCAACAGTATTAAGTCCATAAATGAAACCTCATGTCAATATGACCATCACTATGGTGGCCATATTAATACCAGAGGCATCATATTTCTTTAGGATGAATGTGTGTGTGTGTAAAGTTCCAATGCAATCATAATAGTCACAAAAATTAAAACTTATACTAAAGGACAGACAAAAGATGACACATAGATGATGGGCCATCACATAAGCTTTTCTGGTCTATTATCATGAAAGTCAATTAAGGAATTATTGTGCTGAAATGAAAGTGGGTAGGTGTGACAATCTGGGCCTAAAACTTTACAAGCTAGCATAGAATGATGACAACCGAAGTCATCCATGCTCTCATCAACATTCAACTGCATACCAAAATTTGGCTGAAATCAAATAATAAGTAAGGTCATTACTATATAGACAAAAGTGGGATGGATGGAAGGGTGGATAGATGGGAAGACAGATCAAATATAATGTACCCTCTTTTCTCTAAAATGTAGGAGATAATTAACATGTATATAAAAAGTAGCCATGTATAAACAATAGGTCTGATTACCACTTAATACTAAAATGTTAAAATCCCCATTTTTCAGTTTGATGTCTCCATAGGAAACAGTTGCCTGGAAACAGCCCTCTTTTTCCATCTTAATGTGCATGGCTAGTTGTTTCTGTGCTGAATTGTAGAAAATCTGGGTTGCAGGAACATATTTGTCATCTGTACCAGACTGAAATGATATAAACTACATCTATGAGTGAGCTACAGAACATTTATTATACTTTTGTATTTTTCAGTTTACCAAATAACCTCAATGACATGATGTTCTAAAACTCCTCTTAATTTATTCAGTATTACACAGGTCTAATACCATCGACATGATGTCCTAAAAGTCCTTAAAATTAATTCAGTATTACACAGGTCTAATACCACTGATGTGATGTTCTAAAAGTCCTTAAAATTAATTCAGTATTTCAGATTTAATACCACTGATGTGATGTTCTAACAATCCATGCAATTTATTCAGTATTACACAGGTCGAAAATCATTGATGTGACATTCTAAAAGTCCATGCAATTTATTCAGTATTACACAGGTCGAAAATCATTGATGTGACATTCTAAAAGTCCATGCAATTTATTCAGTATTACATAGGTCAAAAATCATTGATGTGACGTTCTAAAAGTCCATGCTATTTATTCAGTTTTACACAGGTCTAATATAATTAATGTGATGTTCTAAAAGTCCATGCTATTTATTCAGCATTACCATTGATATGATGTTTTAAAAATCCATGTAATTTATTCAGTATTACACAGGTCTAATTAGATTGATATGATGTTCTAAAAATCCATGCAATTTATTCAGTATTAAACAGGTCTAATTAGACTGATATGAAGTTCTAAACATCCAAGTAATGTATTCAGTATTAAACACGTCTAATTAGATTGATATGATGTTCTAAAAATCCAAGTAATGTATTCAGTATTAAACAGGTCTAATTAGATTGATATGAAGTTCTAAAAATCCAAGTAATGTATTCAGTATTAAACAGGTCTAATTAGACTGATATGAAGTTCTAAAAATCCAAGTAATGTATTCAGTATTAAACAGGTCTAATTAGATTGATATGATGTTCTAAAAATCCATGCAATTTATTCAGTATTAAACAGGTCTAATTAGATTGATATGAAATTCTAAAAATCCAAGTAATGTATTCAGTATTAAACAGGTCTAATTAGATTGATATGAAGTTCTAAAAATCCATTCAATTTATTCAGTATTAAACAGGTCTAATTAGATTGATATGATGTTCTAAAAATCCATGCAATTTATTCAGTATTAAACAGGTCTAATTAGATTGATATGAAATTCTAAAAATCCAAGTAATGTATTCAGTATTAAACAGGTCTAATTAGATTGATATGAAGTTCTAAAAATCCATTCAATTTATTCAGTATTAAACAGGTCTAATTAGATTGATATGATGTTCTAAAAATCCAAGTAATGTATTCAGTATTAAACTGGTCTAATTAGATTGATATGAAGTTCTAAAAATCCATTCAATTTATTCAGTATTAAACAGGTCTAATTAGATTGATATGAAGTTCTAAAAATCCATTCAATTTATTCAGTATTAAACTGGTCTAATTAGATTGATATGATGTTCTAAAAATCCATGTAAGTTATTCAGTATTAATCAGGTCTAATTAGATTGTTGTTGTTGTTGTTGTTGTTGTGGGGCTTAACGCCATTTTTCAGCACACCATAGGCTATACATGGCGGCCAGTATTAATGGTGGAGGAAGAAACCGGGAAATCCGCGGAAAGAACCACCGACCCACGAGAAGCTACTGGCAAGCTTTCTCACATATCCACATTCGCCGAATCTTAGACTCGAACCCACGCAGACAGAGGTGACATGGCAGTGATCCGTAACGGTGAGCGCTTTAGACCACTTGGCCACTCGGGGCCCTCTAATTAGATTGAAATGATGTTCTAAATATCCTGTGACTCTTGGATAATGAGTATGATACTGTATCACTCAAGCTGATTAGGCTCCCTCATGTTTACTGATAAACACAGTCCTCGTTTTTACACAATTTTGGTAAATATTTGCTATGAATATCTTTGATGATAAACCCATGCTACAGTTTGACAAATTCATCTGGCTGTTCCCCATTGTCCTATAATGAGGATAAACCCACTGCTACATTTTGACAAATTTACAAGGCTGGCACCTTTGTCTTATCATAGAAGAAATGATGTATGCAGAATATGCATCTGTGGTAACTTTGTTCAAATATATTAGGGTAAATTAATTTGATGATGGGCATAAATTTCAGGATTACTTGCATGATGTCCATTCCAATGATGGATTCAAACAAAATTGTGCACAGACTGCAAATGATACGGAAATAGACAATGCTGTGTACACTTGCATCATGCAGCAAAGAGAACAAGCTGGTGCTGTGTACACCTGCATCATGCAGCAAGGTATTCCTATCTCTGGAACAATTACCAAGGTCCAGGCAGAGTAAATGGCAAAAAGTATGGATAATGACTCTGACTTCATGGTAAAACATAGTACTCATCAAGACGCAGCCTCTCATAAAGTTTCAGGTATAACAGTACCATATTATATGTACCATATTATACAGAAAATAAAGAAACAAAATGAGCTAAATGCAAAAGCTTACTGTAAGTCAATAAAATATGGAATACAGGTCACGATGAACTTTTTAATTATAAAGGTATGGTATTCATTAATAGAGATACCTACAATCATCTACAGGGGATAAACATTTTTTTTTCTTCTGATGCCTGGACTACTTTTCATTTATATTCCTTAATTCATTCAGGTGCAAACACCTTTTAATCCTTGAGTTTTCAATTAAATGTCATATTTAAGAAAAACAATATCATTCCATCAAACAAAGGAACAAAGGAATAAGAAAAACAATATCATTTCATTGTTACAAGTCTAAGCTCTTACAAAAAGTAACAGAAAAGAGTGAAGACAACAAACTTTGTAAAATTAAATAAATAATTTATTTCCCTAGAATACCAAGTGAAAAATCAGAAAAAAAGACTTAACGGTTTTATGAATCAAATCCAAAAATAATCCAAGAATTAAAAAACAGAAGTCCTAGTATTAAAAAGTCCTTAATGAAACTGAGTTTGAATCCCAATGAAATCAAATGGAAGACGATGATATCTGTTGTAACCTTCAAAGTGCTGTTGTGTCAACAGTTTTTTGTTGAATCACAGAAAATATTATTCCAGTTTTGAATTCCATATAAATTTCAGTGAATGTCTTTGTCCAAGAATTTTGTAGGAGCAATTATGTATTTTCCAGGGAAAAGAATCACTTGAAATTCAATAAAATAAAATTTCAACTCACACTGGTCACAACAAAACAACTTAATGTGTCAAATGTTTTAAGCCTGACTGAACAATCTCTATCAAAACAACAGTTACACACTAGTTTAAGATGCAAAACAGATTCCCAGATGAAGGTCAATCTTTTAGAAAAATTAGAAGTTTGTAACAATAAACACGTTTCATATCACTTACTCCAGGTATAGCCTTGACTTAACTTAATGATTCTTACTCTGAGAAAGAATAAAAAAAATAAATAAATAAAGTTGTTTACCAAAACTGTCACTGACTCTGAAACAAGATCATAAACTAGATACAGTGTTTCTATTATTAGTTGCTTATCAAATAAAAAATATAACAGTCAGGTCAAACAGAACTGAACTGAACTGAATTTCTGGACAATGTCAAATCCAGTAAACAAAGTTACAATAGCATGTAATGGAATTAAAAAATTTTTAAAACTAACAAACAAATGATTAAATTAAATATACATAAATAACATCATCAAACACAGGAAACATTTTACAATCATTTCAAAAGTCTGAACCAGGCAGTAACATTATTAATTTATTCGCATGTGATATTTGCAAATGTTGAAATTTTTTAAAATTTGTTATATAACCAGTAAGTTTAAAGCCCTTCATTTTTTTTGTGCTCTGACTGGTTTTGATTCAGTTAGTCTTAGTTTCTTCCATTATGACAACCAAATTAACTGTCCAAATACCTGACACTGCAGGAAAAGGTTAGTGTTACGTGTAGGCTCGCACAAAAGTAACAAAAGAAAAGAGTGAAGTCAACAAGCTTTGTAAATTTAACAAAATAATTTATTTCCCTAGAAAACAAGGTAAAAATACGAAATAGGGCTTATGGTTTGTGAATATAATCCAAAAATTAATCCTAGAATTCAAAAATATAAGTCCTACCACTAAAAAGTTCTAATTGAATCCAAGTTTGAATCTTGATGAAGTTCCAATATGGAAGGCGATGACGTCCTCTATAACCAGTTTGTGTTGAGGTGTCAACAGTTCCTTGTTGAGTCACCAAAATATAATTCCAGCTTTTGAATTCTGAATAATTTAGTGAATGCCTTTGTCCAAGAATTTTGTCAAAGAAGAGTATTTTCCAGGGTGAATAAATTATTTTAGATAAAAAACTCAATTCAAATGGTAACAACAGGAATACCTTTCTGCCTGAAGGTATATTTTACGACTGATCAAATTCACTAGAAAATGTCTGTTTTAACCTGCGATTTTAGATCACATGATGGCTCATGTGGTCACTTAACTTGAACAGCGCAGTAAAAAAAATGCCAATTTGCACGTAGGCTAAAATAGCCCTATCTAAAAAATCAGATTCCCACACTGGAAATAAATTTAAAAATAAAACTGTTTATAACAGACTAACACGTGGGCTGAACATGACCTTGGTAATGACCAATCATTTTCACTCAATGTTTACAAAAACAGAACCAAGGTCAAGAACTAGGTTAGCTAAAAATAAAAATGTAGCAATTGAACTGCGTTGTTATCAGGTCAAAACAGAAAACTGAACCTTCCCAAAAAAAGTCAAATCCAGTGAATAAAGTTATCATTAACCTAAATTGTCTGATGTTGATAGGAATTTCCCATATAATTTTTCAGAAGAAGGCTGTGTACAGGAAGTGCTCACATGAGTAGGATTAAACCTAAAATAATTTAATTTTTATTTTATCGCTGTTGCTGCAGAGGTGGTAATAGATGTGAAAAAGATGATCTCATAGGGCTGGATTTTTATAGTGAGCACCTGCAAGGGATTTAAAAAAAATAAAAACATCATTTTCAACATTTTGAAAGTTTCCTCTTGGATAGATCATTCATAAAATGTCAGTGTGATTTGTCAATCTTATCCCAAAAGTTAAATAATTTGGCCAGATATTTACATGTATGCTACGGTCTATTAGAAATGAGTTGTCTGTGCCCTAAAGCAGTGATGCACTCAGAAAGACTCACTCGGTTGACGTAAAAGGTAATCTTGACTTGAATTAAACCAATCAGAAATTGTTGTTCTGCTTTGCCATATCATTGTAAGATGTGATTTAAATAGGGGCTGACACTGTAGTCTCCAAAAAGAATATGAGAACTCACAAGAACTACTTCTTCCCTCCTTTGACTCTTTTAAACTGCTTAGCACTCAAACCATCCAAAATAGTCTTAAGAAACAAAAACATGCCAAACTTGATAATAATAACAATAATGTACTTTCATCTTGAGTTAAAATGTTCTCAAGGTAATAGAAGTACAACACTGTTTTCTGACCTAGAACCTCGTATTATAGATAGAAGATCAGAACATTACAACACTGGCTTTTGACCTTGAACCTGGTGCTATGGATAGAAGGTTAATGAGTTCTTTTTAAGCTGCTGTCAAGATACACCCACATACTAAGTTTGGTAAAATCAATATTTTTGTATACTGCTGTATCCAGAAGTTATTATTGATCAGAAATCCAATTTTTTTGGTATCATTCATGATTTCTTTTTCTGCAAACTGGGTTTCATAAAAACTCTTTCATTCTCACAAGTCATTATATACAGAACCTACAGTTAAGCCCTTTTACATTGAAATCAATGTCAGAATGCCTGTTTATCAAAACACAGCAATAAAAATAAATAGTCTGGTCAAAATCATTTGTATATCATGGACTCGATGATGTATGAAAATGCAAGCAGTGACCTTTGACTTGACAACAAGCCATGTGCGGCTGACTTAAAAAATCATCCACAACAAGATCTGTGTAATTGTTATTCAGGTCTAAATACATATTTAAAGAAATGCTTTAGTGAAAACCCTATGAGAATGTCACCATTTATTCAAGAGTTTCTCATCTGGCCACTATGGCTGCAGTACAAAAATCTTTGACATGGCCTTTGACCTTTGAACCTGATATCACCAATACAAGATCACTGTACTTGTCTTAGATACCGTCAATACCACCCGGCGCGTAGTGTTTTTCTTGTGTGTGTGATGAATGTTTGGCACCTTTCCAAATTTTTTTCGAATAAATTGCAAATAAAACGAACAGGAAATAAGAAGATGCCTGTGTGCATTGTGCACTTTGCACATACAACCTGCCAGGTTTGCCCATATGCTATTTTGATTTAATCTGCAAATTGATATTTTCTTGAAAAGTATTCTTCAGGTATATCCACAAACTAGGTTTAATAAAATAAATTGATTCAAACTTGTTTATCATCCTCACAAGTAGTTACAGATAGTTCTTGAGTCAAGACCATTGTCCTTCAAATCAAGTTTTTGAAAAGAGAATAAAATGCAAAGTGTGGTCAAAATTCATTAGTATATGTAAAATTTAAGTTTATTCTGAAGCACAGTAAAGTACAAAATGCACAAGTGACCTCTAACTTAATCTAAAGGTCAAGCAGATATGGTTTTTCAAACTTGTTCACAATAACATTGTCAGATCTACACCTCTTTCATTCAGGACCAATTACATTTCCCAAGAGGTGCTTTTATTAAGGGTTTGCTAGATATTCTTTGTGTTTGAGAAGAAAAGCCTGTGCTGATACAACCATCTGTTTAGTAAGCTATGTAGAAGCAGCCATAAGACTGATCAAGATTGACACCAAGGCAGCCATTTTAGATATTAGGTCAACATCATTTCATTATATGACCATCTATATATATTGCAGAAAGAATTTTTGTGAAAAACTTTATGTTAGTACAGTGAAACCTGTCTTGAAAGACCACTGCTATGTGAGACCACCTGTCTTGAGAGACCACATTCTCAACACACAAATTTAATGATTATATAGCATTGTGACCTGTTATGAGAGACCACCTGTCTTGAGAGACCATAATTTTATTGCAGAAAGGGTGGTCTTTCAAGACAGGTTCTACTGTATGACCATCTGTTCAGGAAGAGTAGTCATACAAGATTTTCATCATAACTGTTGTGGTGGCCATATTTTGAGGTCAATATCATTCAGGACCAGCTACATATCATATGAGATCTTTTAATGATAGTCCATACTGATACAACTGTCCATTCAGGAAACTAGCATTAACCAGATATTCCAGACTGCCACCATGGCAGCCATGTTGGATGTCAGACTGCACCATTTTCATTCAGGACCATCTACTACAAGTCATTAGAGGGCATTAAGTGAAAAGGAGGATTAGAGAATAAGATTTTCAAGATGGCTGCAGTGGCAACCATGTTGGATGTCAGATCAACACCAATTTAGTTTAGGACAATCTACAAATCATAGTGTATGAAAGCTCCATATCAATATGGGAGTGCTCTACAAATATGAACTTCTGCGAGAGTGACAAGTGAAGTTGTCTGCATTTGCAATATGCACAATTGAGAGAATGCTGGCATTCTTCTATGTTACTTTCATGTACTGTGGTTGAAATTTCTTTGGATATTGTACTTGTGGAAATGTGCATGATCTAAGCACACAGTTAACCAAAATGCTCCTCCCATGTGCTAAAAAAAATCAACCTGAATTACCAGTAGTCTAATGTACACTATATTTAGCAGTTATTAATTGAGGGATAACAAATTTTACTATACCAGACAATAACAGTTTCTGAAAGTGTAATGAATGAATTACCAAATATATAAAATATAAAAAAGTTATTAGCTCTTTTTCTTTAACAATTTACCTCTGGAGTCCAGGAAGTGAAAATGACCAAGCAGTGCTAGCAGTTTTTTTGATAGAAGCTCATCATCAGGTAAGGCCAAGCTGTATACTCTATAACCCATATTACACATATCAATCATACACCAAGATAAAAGGAATTAAAAGTTCTTTTAACAATACCTAAGATATACAAGGTCTTTTTTTAATTGGCAGTATAACCTGTGAGGAAAACAGGGAAATTCTTTTTTTTAAAATTTAACCTAATGCAAAATATGAAACTGTAGAGTGACACCTATGATCATTAATTCAGCAGTAGAAGTGATAACAAGATTATGTCAACATGGTCATGAGGGTGCATTTACTCAAAAATTTAAATATTGCAAGTTAATTCTAATATAGTTTAACCAAAGTCTATTCGAGTGTAATTACTGAATGACCTTAAATGTCTGAAGGAGATAAAAATTAGTGATCGCTGTGGACTTTTACAGTGAAGACCAGGTACTAAACTGGGTCAAGAAAAGAGGACATCAGGTATATCATAGCAAATAATGGGTAATATGAATTTTTTTCCAACACGTCCAGCTTTCAGCATAACATCACAGAACATTCCATATGTATTTCCCAATTATCGTAAAAATAATGAATATATGCCATTTAAAGGTAGGTGTAATCAAATTCTAAAGACTACTTACACTTATTACTGAAACAGAACTAAACACTTACATGACCTGTATGACTTTTACTTTATTGGATGCCAGACAACAGATCATCATTCAGGTTCTTCTGCTCTATGATCAGAAAAGCTAATAAATTTAGTCCAGGGAGCCGTTATTTTTTTTAGGATCAATGTAACAGTGTGAATTTTGTAGATGGTCTTGCAGCACATTTTGCCACAGTCAGTGTGACATGTAACAAATTACACTGACTAACGGGTTTAGGTACCATATTAAATTGCTAGACTGCAGTAGTTTATATCCTGGCTTGGGGCATGATTCTTTTTTAATTAGAATACATTTTGATAATAGTTAGGCTCATGGATTAGGCGAGGTGAATTTGGTGTCTAAGCATCAGAAAATGCCTAAGTTGAGATGATGCAGATACAATTTTTTGCTTGAAATAAGTGTCAAAAAATGAAATTTTCCAGAAATCGTTAATAATAAGGGCGGAATAACAGAACTATTCTAGCTTTGATGAGCGTGTGTTAATAGTGGCAATTAGATCAATTTAATCCTGACCAGCTAAGCTAAATAAGTGGTGTGTGTTTCCCAGATGAGATTCAATGTTTTAAGTATTTTCCCTCCCAAAATTTTTCAAAGTTTCTTTGGGAAGGCAATAACTTTTTAGCTCTGAAGAAAAAAAGTAAGTATCTTTTCTCATTAAAACTGTTTGGAAGTTTGAGGGACACAGAACCTTAAAGGTACAGAGAGATTCTTGAAATGCACAAGATATCTGCATCAATCTCATACAATTTGTTCCTTGATATGAGTCCCTAGTTATTTGTTTGAATTTATTGCTTTTCAATTTGTACATCAATATTCTTGATATGAATTTGTTGTCTTGATTGTTATAGAATCATGTATTCTAGGAATTTCATGCATTACTTTTGATACAAATTTGTGAGAATTGTGTAAGTTTATCTGTTTTAAATTAGATTTATGTATTGTGAAGAAATGAGCAATTCATAGGTTATAGTATATTCAGGCTGATGGATTGTTAGTTAGCAAATAATGTAGTTCCATTAATTCATTTGTGTAATTAAATTGTGAATTCTTTTAACAGAGAAACTGAGTGCCTTCCAGCCAACAAATTAAGTCAGTCAATGATTTGTAGTTCAGAACAGGGCATATAGTTTATAGTGTCTAGATTATGTTAGTTCAGTAGGGGATACTAAATAGTCCATTAGGGAGAGACATTAATCTTCTTGTACTAGGATTTTGTGCATCAGCTGTCAGGTTGCAAACTGACCCATATTAGCCTTAGTTTCTGTTAAATAACAGTATGATGTAATGAGATAGTGGGTAATGTTCAATCCCACAAATAAAATCCTGAAAAATATTTAGGTTGCTTATTTATTTGTTTTACGAGGGAAACAGCCCCATATCCAGTGGAACCTCATTAATCCAGATACCTATGTTCCCAGTCAATAAGTCCAGATTAAATTTTTTTCCTGATTATTGAATCATGCACATTTTTATTCTATGATGTCATCATACCTTAAGCATATATGACCTTTTGCCAATATAAGACATGACAATAAGTACAAAAGACTAGTTTGACTTGTGATTACTGGTAATTATTTGTTTAGCTGATAACTCAAAGCCAATTAAATATCTGTTGCTAAATAAGACAGTATGATAAGTAAAAAGTACCTCCGTTACTTTGATTTTAAAGTAATTGTTCTGATCTGTCTTGTACTGTGCCAGGTTCCCAAAAGAATCCCTTGCCTCAATAACCAATGGGTAGGCGGTGTCTGGTGTACAAACTACCGTGGAGGCATAGTTCACGAAGCCAGTTTTGGTTGCATCAATTGGTCCTATAAAAAAGATATAACAAATAAATGTTCTGGTACAAAATTGTTTCGACTTAAATCTGCAATGTGATTTAAATTTTCAATCCAAACTACAAATTTTTAAAAACATCTTTATCACTTAAAGAGTGGTACCAATTTCCCATCCATGGAAAAGCTTTCCTTTCTTGAAAATTTCTTGGCTTGCCTCAAGTTAAAGGTCCCCGTCTGGAAATCATATAAAACCAAGTTTAAAGAATGTGCAACAAATGTAAATGTCAACCTTACATAATTACATTGTCAGTTTCATACAAGATATTAATTTCAAGAAAAAGACATTCATGGTTGATTTTAAGGATTTCTTATTATATGAACAGTTTATAAAAAAAAGTTATAAACAAATGGGTGATACAAATTATGTTTGGGTGATACCAACCCATTTCAGTGCCAATCATAACATATACTATAGATGCTATAATCAGCCTTTCTACCCACCAATTTCAGCAAGACAATTACAAATTGATTAAAGGTTCTAAAAGGCATCACATCTGAAATAAATTATTATAAAAAACTGAACAGATGCATTAATTTGAAAAATTCATGCAAATGCAAAAATTTAAATATTGAGAAGTTGCCCTAAAATTCATAAAACTAGGAATGAATGGAAAACTTGTTTTTATTAAAAAAATAGAGGAGGATTGGTAACATTTCTGATGGTTAATAATCAGTCTTATTAGTTTTTGCAATTTCGTAATTCTGAACATTATTCACCACAATATTGTAATTGTTTCACTGCAATAAAAGTTGGCCAAAACGATACCATGCATAAATTCTTCAACATTACCTATTTATCTGTATCTAAGATGCATCAAACTATGAACAAATGAAACAAAAATCACCATAACACCATCAGGCCTTAACCTCACCTTGCTGACAGTAATTCAGGTGTAATAACGCAGAATCCACCATATATATGATGTCTCTTCCTGCTATGATTGCATCCATAAATTCTGGTTACGAAGTATTTGAAATTGAAATTTTCTAATCTCTCCAAGGATCCTAACAGAGTGAGCCAAAAATGACACCGTCTCACAGATGATTACCACCAAGGTAACATCAACTACAAAGTTTAGTGAAATTCCACCCCACAGTTTCAGAGATGTGGTTAAGGACAGACAAATGAACACACGAAAGGTTTGAAAATATCCCCAATGTTTTTTAGAAAGCATGGGGGTGGGGAACAATGAACAGCCTAGGCCCTGACCCATTCCATCATGTGACAAGTATACGCTGCTCGCAGTTGAACTTTGTTTACATTCAAGCAAATAAAGAATAATTTTTTGTAAAACATTTGTAAGCATCACTTTGAGACATACCAGCATCAAACTTCTTGGCAAAAGGACTCCCTTTGATGTGCCTTGATGAACACATTATACATATGATGTATTCTCCTGATTTATGAACAGTGAAGGCAACTTTAACAAGATTAACATCATCAGGAGCAGAGCTGCCTATTTCCATTGTCTTGGCAACGGCAACACCATTGTGCATAATCTCCACAGTGATACTGTCTGCATCAGAAACTGGATATGGCTTTCCATTTTTGTGGAAGAACTGCAATCAATAAAGGAGTGGAATCAGTTTCTGAATCTTAAACACTTTCAAATTCACATCTTTTATTGAGAAAAATAATCAATTATTTGGATATCTCACATGTCTGAACATCTTCAAGATAATTCCAGCTAGGACTGCTAGTGACATATATTGCAGAATAAAGAAGCTTGGAAAGGGTCAAGATGGCAAAGATGTAATGTGCTTGCTTTCCACCTATACTGTCCTGGTTTGATCTCTTGTTTGAGCATGTGCAAAGGAATGTGGTCATAAAAGTAAGCCTTTATCTTCATAATGATCTTATTAATTCTTAACTGTACCATTTTTTTTAACCTAATATTTACTCATCACTATGTAGCCTGGATTGTGCTGCTGTACCATACATACATACATACATACATACATACATACATACATACATACATACATACATACATACATAAGAGACACACTCAGAATCATGAAAAGTACATAGGAAGAATAAGAGTACCAAAATTTGTATGTATCACTAAATCAATTTTCTGTATTCCCTCATAATAAGGTGCTGCAGTATAAGGTAGTCCCTTTTTCAAGGTGGGCATGGTAATCAATTCCATTTCATTATATAATGGTAATATGTATGAAATACCTCAATATAAGGCAAACTCTCCTATAAAGCAGTCCACTTTCTTGGCTATCATCAAAAGTGTTACAGTGATGGATTACTGAATTTTAAAAGTTTTTTTAAAATATAAATATAGTACATGGCAAATATTAATAATGAAATATTTAAGTGAATAAATGATGGACTAAATACAGTCTGTCTTCATGATGACAATATTTTGCAAAATTAGTGTCATAGCTAAATGAAAAATATATTTTATACTCATTCATTTTTTCTTAAACAATTTGCATCATGTCAGGTGAGCTTAGTTTAAGTTAATTTTTGTTAATTTTGTTAATTTACAGCATTTCAGGAGAAATTAAGTTTAGTTTATTGAAGAAGAACCAATAAAAACTTAAAACAGACATTCTTCAAGTTAAAGACCTTCAAACAGAGGAAAGAAATATCACAGTGAAATAATTCACATTTATAACCAGACACAGGCTTCAACTCGGACACCATAACTCTAGATTGGCGCTCAAACGCTTAAGCTATCCTTTTCTGTGATTAAAAAAGGTTGCAAGAAAAGGATTTGCAATGGTAATGTAGAAGGAAACACCAAAGATCTGAAGCAGATTCATATATCCTCACAATTTTCTTAAGATATCCTAGATCCTAATATCTATCTCACTGACCTCATCCCCAACCCATATCCACCCATTTCCCATGAAAACCAGTTTAAACTCTAATCCTGTTCTTTTGTTCATGTGTGTAACAAACATTTTCCAAATGCATTCCAGTGATTTCTGCATCACATCTATTAGAGTGAAAACTTAAAATATCAGGTTACCATGACTACCATGAATAAGTAACCTTTAAAACCTAACATATAAAACATAAGTGATCTTGACTGAATTATGTAATTTTTTCAAGGCTGGAAGGATCCAAACATTTCCTGCTTGTCTGGAAAAAAAGTTTCATCAAACTGCAGAAAAATCATTTATTTTCTTCATATGGACATAAAACTCTAGCACGCAACACAAAAAATTACCATATATACTCACTAACAAGTCGAAGCAAAGTGCAAACAAAAAGATCCTGTCATTGGCAAGAGCATAATGTGCTTGCAGATCAAGGCATATGATGTTTGTTCCACTAATTACTCCTAACAAACTGCACGGACCCAGATCTGCCAGCACATTATGCAATGGCAGATTTGAGTCTATGCAGTTTGCAGTTGGACTAGATTTATAAGCAAGTACATAAAGTTGTACATGATCATTACAGTTTATAACTCGTCCCTGACTGCTAGACAAGCAGATTTTCCAGTCCTTCTCTTTAGAGCTATTTTCCTCCATTAGCACATGGGAGTTTTATCAAATTCACTGCAACCCAGAAAATCTAATGACATTTTGAGTGATGTCTTGACAAGTAAATGATTTTGGTATTTATATTTCTTATCTAAATTGTGTTTTGGGATAATAAAAAGTGCATAAGGCCGGAGTTTTATGATCATAAATTGCATTTAGCTAAAGGTTTTATCTATAATTCATAGTGTCTAGTATTTTACAAACATTTTGTTCAGAGTCATGTTTTCTTCATTGTGTACTGCATCTGGCTGGGAATTCTTGATAAGGTATGGGGAAAATTTCAGTCTTATTAAGTACAAGAGGTGGTGAAGGAATTTTTGGTTGAAAAAATAACATAGTGGAATATGTAGAGGATGGTTGCTTGTATTAAGTGAATAATTGATATATTTCATTGAGTGGGTGAAAATTAGTAGTAACCTATAATGTTATTGATGTCTTTGGACCATATGACCGAAGGGATTCTTAGTACATATGACAAAAAGATTTTTAGTGTGGGGAAAAAGTAAAATATATTGCAGTACCAATATCAGGTTTCTAACTAGTAATATATGTGTGTGTGTGTGTGTGTGTGTGGGGTGAATATGGAAATTTCAGAGACAGATGTGAGGGAAGCAATGATAAATCTGGGTAACTAGGTCAGCATCATAGAAACTAATGTAAGTTGGGTGTGAGAACATATCAATAACAGTCAAGTTTTTGGGTTTCAGGAAGGCTTTGACAAATCTGGGTAAATGGGTCAGCATCATGACATATCTGGATTATTGGGTCATATTCCTGCTGTTTCAGCACCATTTAGTTATGGTATGATCTGGGTTGTTGTTGTTGTTGTTGTTATAGGGTTTAACGCCATTTTCAGCACAAGATAGGCTATACATGGCAGCCAGTATTAATGGTGGAGGAAGAACCCGGGAGAACCCGGAAAGAACCACCGACCCACAAGAAGCTACCGGCAAGCTTTCTCACATAACCACATTGGCCGAATCCGAGACTCGAACCCACGCAGACAGAGGTGAGATGGCAGGGATCCGTAACGGTGAGCGCTTTAGACCACTCGGCCACTCGGGGCTCCTTTGATCTGGGGGGAAGGGAGCTGTTATTCATCTAGTAATGGTTAGCCAATCATATTCTGAATGTAGGAAAATGGTGTGGGATTACGATGTGTGTATATAGATAGATACAAGATATAATGCAGAAGAGAAAGTAGAGAAAGCAGAAGAGAAGAGCAGAAAGCATAAAGAAAAGCAGGAGGGCAGAGAAAGAAAAAAGGGCAGCAGAGATAAGATGTAGTTGGAAATAAGAATCAGAGAGAGATATACAAGATGGGGAGTTAAGAGAAAGGATACCTAATAAACATAATGGAGTGATAGATAGATATTCTGAGTGGACAAATATAGTGAGAAACAATTGTAGATAAACATTAGTGTAGAATTTGGAGAGGTGGACAGAGCTAGTGTGTATTTTGGATATAAACAGTAGATTACAATATGACTTGGTGTTTTAATTAGTATACCCCTGGTCCCCACCTCACCCCGAAGTCAACAGAAAGACCCAATAGATCAAATGGACCGCAGACCGACTGTGCCTAACGGGTCAGACGTGGTGGAGAATAGTCTGGGGTAGCGGACTTTTTAGCTCAGCTGGAACTGAGAAAACCCCCCCCCCCAAACCCCAAAACAAAACATCGGTTCGGGGAGAGATTTCATCACCATACCAGCCTTCTCTGGGGACCAGGAAAGTGCAAAAGTATGGCATTCAAAATTTTAAAAGTTTTGCAAAATCAAACAACTACAAGAGGAAGGAAAAGCACCAAACCTGGCATTAAGTCTATCTGGGGAAGCAGAAATCTGGTTTTATTCACTCCCAGAGGACGTGCAGGTTGATTATACAGCACTGTCGCAAAAGTTTACAGAACGGTTCTTCCCATCAGAGGTCTCACGATACAGCAGAGTGAGAGATCTTTATTCGGTGGTACAAGGAAGTGACTCTGTGCTCTGTTATCTTGAGAAAGTAAAATCAAAGGGGATAGACCTGGGGAAATTGACTTCGGAAATCCCTGACATAGCCATAAATGGACTTGATCCAAGTGTTTGCAAATCTGTCTTGGCAAAGGAGGCAAAAATGCTGGAGGATATAACAGAGTATGGAAGCATGGCTCATTCAGTGGAGGCAGTTAATTCCAAAAAACTGGAGAGAGAGATTTTGAACTTGAGAGCTGAAATTCAACAACTGAAGATTAAAAATAACTCTCTTAACACCCTGCAGAGGGCAAGAAGCAGCAAAAAGGTGGAAACCATGGGGATTCGAGGGAAACAACATGCCCATGTTACTGATTTGGTGAGTACTGCCATAAAGCATCCAATTGTAGATTTCTAAATGCAAGGTGCTATAAATGCAACAAATTGGGGCACATTAAGGCTGCATGTCGGTCTGCACCATGCACACCACCAAAAGTAAAATAAAGATAGGGATAATGAGCCTATCCCAGGGTTACTTACATAAATCCCCAGGGATACAAATTTAAACTTTTCTAAAGATGGGGAAAATGTAAGGCAGGAAGGTAAAGGAAATATTGTATATAGTAGTAACTTAGTCAGAAGCATGATAAGTGTTAGAATAGGTACAAGCTTTAATAGATACATGTATATGTATTACTAAAGGACAGGTACTACTACATATACTGGTAGGTCACTCAGAGTTGATATAAAAATTTCAAGTATTTGTAAATCTCAGTTACTCGGCCATATTAGGCATAGATTTCTTACAAAACCAAAAAAGCAAAGAATTTTATTAGATCATGCAAATAACTGCATAGAGATGCAGGGTGGTATGCCTGGGGTAGCCATACCACAGTTAGTGGAGGAAATTGTCCACTGAGGCTGTACTTAGTGAACTCCCTGACAAAATGAATACTGGAGAACAGTTATTCTCCACAATAATATAGGAACAGAATCCTGGCAGTGTTATCAGGGGTTTAAATCAGCTCTCAGTTGCTAAAATAGACAACCTGACAAATGGCACCCTCCAAGCATCAGGCATCAGTAAGTGTTTCTCCAGGTCACTGACCTGAAGTAAGTCCATACAGCTAAGAACCTAGGATTTAATCTCTCCAAATTCTGACCAAACTGAGGGTAAAATAATGAAAATTACATATGTTTTTGTGTAGAATAGAGATGTTTGTGCCCAAGACTTACATAATTAGACAGTTTTATATACATAAAACTCTCAAGGGAAAAAGAAAATGCAAAGGCAAACCACATAATTAGTAAATGAATGAAACACCACCTAATTACATGCACGAGATGAGAAACAGACACAAATATAAAACAAAAGAAAAAGACCACACAATTGTCTATTTGGCTTTCTAAGTCTTCATTCTTTTTTGTGAGGCCAGCTTAATGCAAGCCAAGACCCAATTCTTGTCAAAATTGTTAAAATTGGTGCCAATTCATTAGGACATTTGGTTTTAAGTTTTTTTTTTAAATTACAAGATTGGTTTAGGTTTGTAATGTTTGGTTTTCACTCTTATAGAATAATTGACAGTTAGGCCTTTGAACATGCAGTATTTGTCACTAGTTGAATTAGAGGAATTTGAAATAATTTCTGACCCAGGTTAGAAGGAAAAGGGTGAAGCAGTATTTTAAAACTGCATAAAAGGAATTAAGTACTAGAAAAAATGTGTATACACATTCTGGGAAAGGGTGTTCATTTTCGCTAAGTTCATGGTAGGATAGCCAAATAGGATGGAGTAGATTGTTATACAGTGATAATCTGAGAATTCAGATGTTTAACAAAAATAAAGTTGTAGTGTATGGGTACAAATGTGACACGAGGCATTCATGTGACCAGATGAGACAAAATTGTTTATAAGGGTCCTTGTTATTTATAATTGTAATGATTTTAGAAATATTCATGACCATATTGTCTCTGTCATGTAAGGTCAACCTTGCTTGCTTTGTAGTACACACGGGAATCTGCCGTCATGCATATGTAAAATGGTGGTACTCAACTAAACAGTAAAGAAAGAAAAAATGGAAACTTTTTAAATACAATTAACAATTAAAGGTGGGAAAGATATTAATCCGGATTGGTTACGCTAGATAAGGGACATGATGCCCACACGAAATCCTTGCTTTTAATATGTCCCATCAAAAAAGTTTAATCAGTCTACACTTTTCTGCAAGAGAAAACAAAGGTAGGAGACTCCGAGGTCGAATTTAGAAGAAATTCACTCGTAAAATAATTATCCAAGGGATCGGATGTCTGGAAAGTCAACAGACATGATTTTGGCAGTAGAAGTAAGCAAAGCTTGAAAACACAAGGTATTTTGTGCCAGTCTCATGTAATTCATTGATATCAAAATAATGATTTGTTTGATTTATTTGCTTATATTTGCATGATTTGTTTAAATTTGTAAATCAATTTTCTTGATATGAATACAACTGTGTGAGTTCATCTATATGAATCCGTACAATGATATTCTTTATATAAGTTTGTCAGATTGATTGAATGTGTCGTCTTGATTGTTATAGGAAAATATGTATCTAAGAATTTCATGCCTTACTTTAGTTGATATGAGTTACGAGAATCCATGTGAATTAACCAACCTTAGATGATTTCATGTATGATAAAGACTTGAGTGCGTATTGACTGAAATTAACGTTGTTAAACCATGAAGTGAGATTTCATTTATGCTAGAGACTTGAATGTGTGTATTCGCTAGAAATAACGTAGTTAAACCATGTAATGAATTTCATTCATTCATTTGTGTAATTGAGATGAGACCGGAACTGATGTCTCAGGGGGATGTTAATGTGAGTCAGGATGAAATAGCTGTTAGGAAGTACATTAATCTTATGAAACTAGGTTTGTTTATGGTTTGCTATGTTTAGCTTGACCAGATAGCCTTTGGTATCTGTTTGAATTCCGACAGAACTATATCTGACATTAACGAGAGGGGGAGTAATGATCTATTCCCAGTAGGATATCTGACAGAAGATTTAGATTGTTCTTTGTTTATTTTGGAATGTGAAATAGCTCACATACCGACCTACTGAAGTATCTATGTATCACGAACTTACATATCCACCTACCCAAACAAAGTTCAAGGGCCGAAAGAGGCGAGACAATAGAGAGTTTGGAGAAGGGAAAAGTGGAAAGGACCAAGACGAACAGTCCCAGAACAGTTGGAGAACAGTCACAGTGAATTTGGAATGAACCAGAAATAGTCAGGTTATGAAGTTGTACCAGGGCAATGACTTTGATTGTTCACTCGATTCTATGATGAACTAATTCTATCATTTAAAACAGATCAGCTACTTATATAAGTATATTTGTGTTTGAAATTCGGTGAATGATTTATTTAAAAAAGAAGTGTATCTTTCTAATGTAATGCATTGTCATGGTTATTTATGTAACTGATTAAAATTGTTATTTTCATGTATGGGGGCTCGTGTCATTCTGTTTTATATATCTGCTCAGATCTCTATCTATTCCACCTATAAGTTCACACTTTATATTAATATTTACTCGATCCGGGTAATAACACTGAAGGCGATCACCCTCTAGATAATGATAACCAAATTTCCACTACACCCACCACCAAGAAAGTGGGGGGGATACATAGCATATATATATATATATATATATATATATATATATATATATATATATATATATATATATATATATATATGTAGAATCTCAGAACTTGTGATATATAAATATTCAATCAGATAGTTTGTGAAGACAAATGCTCGAACTAAAATATAATGACTATCTGATGCTATTGTAATAAATGCAATTACTCATGGTCTTCTCTACTTCACAAACTACATATATCCATTTGTAATAATGAGTACTTAAACTTTATGTGATCCAATTAAGTATGCAAAAATCTGAGAACATGAAAGTGTTGAACTTCAAGAAAATAAATCGTCAATCACAGTATGTGCCCTTTTTCATGCATACATATTGTTGAATAACATAAGCATCTATTTGTTAATGAACATATCCAACATATGATCATGAAGGTGCATTATTATCCACAGTAAGACTCTGTTTTATAATGATTTTTTCGCTGACAGCACTTTTAACACATTTTTTTGGCTAAGTACATTATGTCAAAGAGACATCAAGACAGGTGACATGAGCTGGCTTGGGCAGGTAAAGAATGAGTCCAATGCTGACATGAGCTGGCTTAGATGGGTGTTGAACGAGTCCAATGCTGACATGAGCTGGCTATGAATGGGTGTTGAATGAGTCCAATGCTGACATGAGCTGGCTCTGATGGATGTTGAATGAGTCCAATGCTGACATGAGCTGGCTCTGATGGGTGTTGAATGAGTCCAATGCTGACATGAGCTGGCTCTGATGGGTGCTGAATGAGTCTAGCAACTGAGCTACAGTAGCTCCTTGGCAATAAGATACAATACTGTGAAAGAATTTACTATGCATGATTCAAATATTAGTCATTTTACAAATAAAATCACGTTTAGTCATTTTACGAATAAAATCACATTTTCACAACATTTTTATTCTACTGATCATAAGTATTATTCATTATTCCACTGAAGAGCACATTGTTATAACTGATTATATTTTTATACAATAACTTCAAAATAAATAATCAGCAGATCATTCTCACTTTCTTGAAGCCATTTTAAATGTGTCCATCTGAGGTACTACTTTCTCACGTGTTAACTGACTCAAAAATAGCTGTTTTTCAGATCAATTGATTCAGATCTTATCTGATACAACATCCCTACTGTCCACCTATTATTTAATTAAGTAATGATCTAAAACAAATCCAACTAATGAAAGTGTGATATGAATTCCTCCTTGGAGAATTTGCTGATATAAATAATAATAATAATAATAATGAGGACTTTGTATAGCGCCTAATCTTTAGAAGCTCTAAGCACTTTACAACATTTGACAACACTTAAAAAACATATATAATGATATGGTTACAAAAATAAAAACAAACACCACGAAATTAGAAACAGAAAACATGCTGTAAATATTTAAGGTAAGGATACATTAATAGGTCTTTAAGTCTGTTCTTGCAGTTGAAATAGGTGAGTTTCAAGAGCGCTCTTGAATGAGATCACTGTGTCTTTGTGTCTAAGTGTAGTGGGCAATTCGTTCCAAGTTGCTGGGCCCTGGTATGCAAAAGAGCGTCGTCCATATGATTTCATTTTCATAGTGGGAATAATGAGAATACGAGTGTCAGAAGAGGAGCGTAAGTATCTTGCAGGTGTGTACACATGGGTGAGGTCAGATAGGTATGTTGGACTGGAGCCCGTCAGTGAAACGTAGCACAGAGAACAAATTTTGTGTTTAATTCTGGATCGCATGGATAGCCAGTGTAGGGTACAGAGCAGGGGAGAGGCGTGCTCTGATTGTGGTACTCTAAGGATGATTCGAGCAGCTGTATTTTGAACTTTTTGAAGTTTCTGAAGTAGATATTGAGACGAACCAGACAGAATTGAGTTACAATAGTCCAGTCTTGAAAGTACTAAGGAACACACAAGTGTTTTAGTGGCATCAACTGAAAGATACTTGCGAATGGAGCTGATGCGTCTCAGCTCAAGATATGCAGCCTTGCATATGTTCATGACATGTTGGTGCAATGAGAGAGTACTGTTAAGAGTAACACTGAGGTTTCGTACTGACTCTGTGAATTTAATGTTGGTGTTGCTGATATTTATTGTCTGAGGTAAAGGATGTGAATGAGAAAGTCTTTGTGTTGTAATCAGGATGGCTTCAATTTTATCATCATTCATCTGCAGCTTGAAGGTTCTGTGGTGGCTGGCACAATGGTATGATGACATCTTCTTTAAATGAAAAGCAGTGATTGAAAATGAAAATGAGTGCTAAACCTTCATAAGGCTTTTGTTACACTGACTTAATACAGCAGCAGTAGTAACATTTTTATTTTAAGTATGTGCAAACAGGTGCAGTCATCATCTTTAATTCAGATATCCATATTTATGCTACATGTAAGAGCTAGGAACTTTCCAAATCAACCCAATTACTGCAGTATGGATTTAGACTGTTCAGGAATGCATATAAGTGAATGACATCATTTTTTTAGAGAGATATATAAATCATTCTTCATTATTTTATCATGTTTTGTTGTATTTTTAAAAAATAACAAATCAATGAAAATAAGAACCCACAAACAAGCATTCTTAACCAAACCAACAAATCTGATATCCATAAATTTAGGTTAGAGCATCTGCCTCTGATGCGGGAGGTTGAGTCATACCAAAGATTATAAAAATGGTACTAACAGGTGCCTCGCTAGGCACTCAGCATTAAGAGGTTTAGTGTTAGTGTTGGGACTGGTAGGCCTGGTGTCAGGATAATGTGACTGGGTGGGACATCATGCTTCATGTCTGTGGCATGATGCCCCAGTGCTAGACATCCTTATAAACTGCTACATTACAGACATTGTAACAATATGACTGAAAATTGTTAAAGCTACATTAAAAATCTCACGCACGCACGCGCGCGCGCGCGCGCACACACACACACACACACACACACACACACACACACACACACACACACACACACACACACACACACACACACACACACACACACACACACACACACACACACACACACAGTGGTAATATCGTAATATAACTTTAGGCTCATAATGTGGCTAGCTCACTGTATTCATGATTTTAAGCATACAGCTTTGACCCCGATCTTCCTGTGCATATGTACAATTTATGACATGAAAACATGGTGTGTACAGCCTGCTCTGCATTTGCATTAGGTGTTGATCAGCAGATCTGGGTCTATGCTCTTTGCAAGTCGGAGTGTATTATGAACAGTAAATATGATACTGCAGTGAATAACATGCCTTCAATGGAAGTCTTGTAGAATTTTTTAGACAAAAATATGTTTAGTTCTTGTCACAATTGTCAAGTTGATCTTGTGCAGCCATATGTCAAACTTCTAGAAGTGTCTTCTTCAGAGTTTTACACTAATCCATGTTGACCATTTCATTATGGTTCTGAGAATGGAAGTCTAGGGCATGCCACTGCCATCCAAAAACTTGAGTCCAGTAGAATAAAATCATACACCAAACTTTACAGACTTGGAGTCCATAACCATAAACTTAAGCTTTCAGCTGCTCTTGTATAGAAAACACATCATTTTCAACATGTGGTTACTTGCATACCAGTATTCTCAGTTTATGTCAATAATCTTAACGTGTTCTTTTAGTTTCTGTATTGATTAGTTGCAGACGTTTGCATTGTAAATAAATCCAAAATTTCCTCAATTCATCCTGGGACTGTAATTCTTAAAAATTCCATGCTAGAGAACACATGGAAGATTGATTGTGGGAAGGAATAATGATAGCATGTGGGAATAAATCTAAATATATTGCGAGTCATTGAATGTGGTGAAAAATATCAACAAACATTAGCATCTGAGATACACATCCAGATTTGCTATGGGGGCTAATTTGTAATAAGTGGGATTTGAAGAAAGCCTTTCATCATGAAATAGATTTATTCTCAAGATTTCATTCTACAGCAATCTTACTGAATATGCAAATTCATATTTCAAAAGCTAACATGCTATATATATATATATATATATATATATATATATATATATATATATATATATATATATATATATATATAGTGAGCCAGAGGGTAAAAACCTTACACATAAATCTGAAGAGATTTGATTTTGAAAATTCAGTTATATGGTGCAGAGGAATTCAGTCAATCAGATCGGAGCAATCTTTTTTATTATGAACTTAGTACTTGAAAACCAAATGTATCAAACTTGAAATCTAATATACATTCAAACATCAAGAGATATGGAACATCATCTCAGAGATACCTTGAGCAGAATAACAAAACTGATAATTACTATTAGTTCACTAAGGGCCAGCACTCTAACAACCACTGACATAAATGTTTTTTTGTTAGTTCTTGTTTTTCTTCTTTTTTTAATCAGCACTTTCAACACTTTTTGTCTATATCATAACAAATAAATGGGAGTCAAGTACCTTTCCCAAGAACATAATGAGGCAGCCACCCAGGCTGGATTGTGTGGGTATCGAACCTGTAACACTTTATGAGTCAGACACTCACCCAACTGAGCTACAGTGGCTCCCTAACTGAAGATGCTGATTGTTCAACTTGTATAGGATATTTCATGCATATCTAAACATACTTCAGTTGGACAGCATCTAACAAGAAGACCCACCACAAACATGCACAGCTTACCTGTCATCATAATCAAATTATTTCAATTTGCCTTGAAATCCAAACTGGTTATGCAATATTTTAACAAAGAAGATTTAAAATCATAAAACCCTGACAGCATAGCTTGCCTTTTGGGGCACAGTCAGCTAGGCAGTCTGCACTGGAATTTCAGCAAATACTGAAAGTAACATAAACCAAGCACTCCTTGATTGGGAAATTCATGTGATTACTACTGAATGAGCTGATATATATGTGTAAGTGTATATTTAGTAGTATATAAAACGCTGGTCCCAAACAAACTCTGAGCAATTAAAATTAAGTATTGGACACAGTGATGAACTTTTGGAAAGATGGTATCATATATACCTGACTAACCACACAAGTAAGATTGCCATAGAAAACTGATCTAAATGCTGAACTCATCAGTTATTGGCACATGATATGTATGTCACAATGACCTTCTTTTGATTATTAATATAACAGAACACAATACGCATAAACCATTTAAGCCACCTGACTGCACTCTTACTGAATTCAAGCTGTATGAGAATGGTCATGCTTAAAAAAGTCAATTAAGCATGAAATGTAGATCATAGTGACCTACTTCTAGCCAGAGAGTTTAGATATCCACCATTAAACCATATAATGAAGAGCTAGTGCCTGAAAAACTGTACCAATGTATGATGGAGAAAGTTATGTAATGATGGAGATAGGCAGACAAATGGAAAAGGTTAATACTATATGCCCTTTCCACTTTTATTGAGGATCATACACTCAAAAATGTCTGCGACCTCTAAAAGCAAATTACCATAGTGGCTATAAGGTGAAAAGTGTTGGTTTTAAACCTCTAACCAAATGAAGTAAATGTAAATCAAAATCTTTAATCTCATTCTTTTCATCACCGGTTACCAGAACAAGAGAACCAAGGGGGAAAGGGACACACAAGTATCTCAAAGAATGAATAGCCTTAGCTTCATATTTATTTATCATGGAAATTAAAAATTCATCAGGGGGTTTAGGAAATATAAGTGAACAAGAAAACTAACCAAACCCTAACACAAGTTTCCTCTGAATGAGACCATGACCCAAATTTTGGTTTGTTATTTAATGGCACACTGATACTCTGAAGGTCATATTGTGCAAAGGCAAGTAGAGTAAAAAGCCTTGTTCAAGGAAACACCATGGTAGCTGATCCAGGCTGATTTGATGACAGAACTGAACCAACACCCTTCTAATAATGAATTTAATGTCTTAATCACCAAGCCATTGTGGTTCCAAGATGCATAAAAAGACAAAATAATGGAAAAGTGATTTCTATAGAACTCTGGCATCATGAAAGGTAAAGGTGGATAAACAGACAAAATAATGGAAAAGTGAGTTCTAAAGAACTCCACTATCATGAAAGTTGATGGTGGAGCACATACATCTGCATTCACACCTTAGATTTAGCTGAAACTGATGAACAGGTTACCAGATAGTTCTTGTACAAATAAATTTAAAAATTCCTTTTATCTCTTGTGATGACAAATTGTTTGCAGGTGACTCAACAGCCTCTTTTTATAAGATCCAACCCAGGAATCTTTAACCAAAAATGCCAGCTTCCATTATGCCAACTATAGTATAATATCTTGTACAAGTGGGATCTCACCCCCCTCTCCCCCCACCCCAAAAAGATCCCTAACTTTCTCACTAAGAACATTCATTCAATTTCTGCTTACCGCATGCATTTCTCAGCGATACAATCAATGGTCTGGTAAAAATCCCAGAGTCTTCCTTATAATGCTGGAGTGAGGCTGTCTCAAAATTTTGGAAAAGTGATTTGATTGGCTGATCAGATGAGGTGATATTATATGTCATTGTGTAAACAAAATGTCATATTTTGCGTAATCATGGACAGTTTCATTGGCTGACTGAGATGTGCCTCCTGTGATTGGTGTCTATTTACAAAGTTAATGGTGTTATTCAAGTTTGTGATAAGAGTTTTCACTTGAATATTTAGAAAGAGTACGTCTAGCTAACTCTGAAACAGCAAGAAATGTTATTGTGGTTTAACTTCTACAAAGTTTGATTCAAGTACTTTCTACAAGAAACAGTCTTCAATGAATCATTTTACCAGCCCCTTGTAAGGCAGGAATCTCACACAGCCATGGAAGCAGTCTGGTTAGACAAGACAAGATACATTGTTGAAAAGGTTTGAGTGCATTTGAATTAAGAAAGGGTTTATAGTATGCTGTGTTATTGATTTCTTATTAATGGACCATCTTGAGAGAAAAAAACCTTGTAATTGTGCTCATTTAAAATCTGGCTTCATGTACTTTTTCAATATTGGATACTTGAGCAAGTATGAAGGACATTTTTGAATACCACATCTGCACTAATTTACGATATAAAAAAGAATTGCCATATAAATCCAAGATAAGCATCCCATTTTTGTGTATGGAAAGTTTGGTAAATAAATGTATTGGCTAAGGATAAATTTGGTCTGATGATAAGCCACCCACACTTTTGTTTTTACAAATATATTAGGGTGACCCTCAGGGTCTTACAATGGGAAAAAAAAATTAATGAAGGAGATAAAATAAAAACTACATTATAAAGAAAAAGAAAAGGCAGAAGGCATACAAATACAATATCTACTATAAAGGCCCTAATGAGTATTCATTTGGCACAAATTAATCCTGCATAAAATTTTTATGACCATCCTTTTCTTTCAATCAAATCTTTCCAGGTTTTGATAATAGAAGGGTTCAAATACTTTTTTGATGGTTATAGTAGTGTTTACATTTGTTTGCAATATAAGATCCCCCACCCCTTTGTGTCATTACCATATATACTTATTTACAAGTCGAGTCAAACTGAAAACAACCAAGATCCTGATCTGTCATCACCTCATCTGCCTACTGATTGCTCAAAACAAACTGCACAGACCCAGATCTGCCAGCACATTATGTGCCAGCAGATCTGGGTCTGTGCAGTTTGCAGTTGGACTCATCTTATAAGCAAGTATATATGATATAAGAGTTGATACCTAGAAACTTTGTCAAGCTTTCTTCATCCAATCTCAACTTCTGGAAAGATGAAAATTATCTATCCCCTAAAAATTTTTTTATATAATTCAAAGCTCTCTTCATAAAACAACATACCCTCAGTTGCTGAACTTGCCTTAAGTAAAACTTTAACGTTAAGGTTAATCAAGTGTATGGACGAACAAGTGGACATATCAATGGATGTACATGCAAGCCATTTTGATCAACATTCTAACATGTGGGCTCAATTACCACCCAGTTTTCAACTTTAATGGTAAAATCTTGTCAGGGTCCCCACAGCCCTAGAATAAACTTTTAATGAAAGAAAGAAATGAAGGAAGAAAGAAAGAAAATCAGTATCTGCCTATGTATTGGAACCACAGTAATTACGGCATGAAATGTGGAAAGAAGAATGTCCGATGATAGTGATGATTAGTGTATCATATTCTTGCATTTTGCATTCTACTATATCTCATCTATAAACCATGTATCATATGTTATTTCTGATGAGACTTTATGAAGGCTAAAGTAAAATGAAATATTAATGATGATGCTGATACTATCAAAGTGATACTCATGTCTCAATGTCTGCTAAAATCAAGAATTACAATTTTCCCTACATGTTTTATTATTTTTTTCTGAAGTATAATTAGAAATATAAAATAATCATCATTTTCTTAATTGCATAATGTTTGCATAACTGTAATAAGAATATAGTTTTCTGTATCAAATACCAGACAAAAAATAACTTAAATTTATTTGGACAGCTGGTGTAGATTCTAGACTGCACATTTCATGCTTATCCAGATGGGGTATGCATCAGAAAAAAGGCAACAATCTAACAAATTACAATAGGGATTGATAAAAATATAAAATTACTTTTGATGGATTCAAGCAATACTCAGAGACAAAGAAATAAAGATGTAGCTTAAATCATATATCTCTGATTTCATTATATTTTAATTTAATGCAAAAGTGTAATATTTAAAGATAAAGAAAAAACAAAATCTTCAAACAGATTACAAATATGAGAAATCTGCATCTGCTTTTGTAAGACAATATTTGAATATTTAATTTTTTTTATTTAATAATCAAGTGTTATCCTTGTTAAAGACTGTAGATAGGGTCATTGGGCAGCTAATAAAATACCTGTGGGAACAGATGCTAAAAGAATAAATTACAAACGCAAGCCCAATTAGCCGTACTCTGGATAAATTAAACTAGTTTGGAATATTTCTATGAAAGATAATTGTATATGTTCATAAATCAATCTTACAGCTGTTAATTTGAATTCTGACACAGAAACAATTAGAACAGCAAGATTAATCAAAGGAACTGACTCAGAATCCTCTAAAACTAACAGGATAAATACCGATGTATGGAATCTGAAAGAAGGTCAATGCATCTCCTGTCTTGGATGAATTCTTTATGGGAAAGTCAACATTATTTCTGCCAAGGACTCACCTTGACAGTGAAGGTCATTGTTCTGCCGACAACTTGTGGTTCCTCCCAGTCCCATGTTACAGTTGTATATTGTGTAATGTCATATCGGCCTGAGAACAGATTCAGGAAACTTTTCTTCCCAGTATGGTACAGCGTTGCTGGCTGGATTTGGTTTGGTTGGCGAGTAACAATCATGATACCAATGGACACTCCTGTCACTAGGACTATCATTCCAACTGAAATAATACACAGTTCAAATGTAAATACTCCACTGTTATAGTGTGTTTGTTCATGTACAATGTATGGCACAAAACTGTGATGAGCATAGACCTAGACTGGTTTTATATATAGTGTACTGGCAGAGAAGGGTCATTGATTCCTCACTATGACGGACCTCTGTAAAATGTAGTTCCTTTTATAATAAAGTTATGGCCATGAATCCCATTTTGGGGATGAATCTACCATATATACTTGGTTATAATTCTAGTCAAATTGCAAACAACAAAGATCTTGATCTACCAAATCATAATGTGCCTGCAGATTAAGGTCCATGTTGTTTGTTCTACTGATTACTCTTAACAAACTGCACAGAACCAGATCTGCCGGCACATAATGCGCCGGCTGATATGGGTCTGCACAGTTTGCAGTTGGTCTCATAAGTGAGTATATATGCAAACCTACCTCAGTATAAACCTACCTCACTTTTTAGTATCACACGTACAGCGTTATAGTAAGGGATAACTGTACTTACAATTCCAGCTAACAGCACAAAGACCTAACACCCTGATCTGCCAGTACATTAAGTGACAGCAGATCTAGGTCTATGGCACTTGTTTACATCTGGTGGGGGGGGGGCATTATGTACACACAAAAATACAAAAGCTTTAAAAAATGCCCTTCAGAAAAAATTTCAAAAAGCTGAAAAATAAACTCTTCAGTGAAATGTTAGTTTATGTAAAGTAGGCAGGTTCTTTGAGACTTGATATGATCTGCCAGCAAATTCATAAATGGTAGATCTGGTCAATGCTGTTCACAGTTAGGGTCATGTTATACACAATTAAATATGGCATGTCACTGTTCCTGATTGATGACACCTTGTGATCTATACTGAATAGGCAATGGCTTGTATTAAAAATTAATTGATTATATTAATTGATTATATTAAAAATAGCTCACTTTTTCACAGATGAGAATCCAGCACCCTGTGATGTAAAATTACAATAAACTAAAATCTTATTTTTCGATAATCACAGTGAGGCAATGCTAATTTTTTACACATAACACTTTTAATTATCTTCTGATGATTCACACTGTTTTCAAACATTAGAATTCTAAAAATGATATGCCCAGCAGTAAATATCAAATGGATTTTAGATTCACATTTATTCACCACCAACTGTTCTCAGAGAATGGTAAGAAAATAAAAATGGAAATCAGTGCATAAATGTTGTCATGATAACATAATACAAAGAAATATGATGTTTGGTTCCCTTTTCCATCAACAGCTTGAGTAAGAAATAAATTTACAATCTCAGCAGGAACCCAAGCAAACATATGAATATGGATATTAAATTACCAAAGCTGATGGATTTCAACACATCTGATACTGAACAATATGATTTTTATTACAGTGACATGTA